>JABUQX010108150.1:7500-30000 GCA_015478945.1 Trachelipus rathkii | reverse complement strand
CTTTGATTCGTTGATGAGTTGATTGATTGATTGATTGTTGATTGTGATTGATTTTGGATTGACGATGTGCTGGCAAAATACCAAGTGTAGAATGTCGAGAACAATTTTCTATTTAATCAATAAACTTTCAACAATAGTGGAGATCAATCCGTCACTTTTTTTACTACAAGTGTAGTATTTAAGTGTGTCAGGTCTAGAATGTATGGGGAAATTTTCTCCCCAAAAATGTCACCATAGGTTAAATGTAATTAGTTTATATAATTGTGTTTATAATTATACTGTTCGGGGACAATGAAAATATATCGTACTTTTACCTTCTTTTCACATTATTTTAAATTGGGAATGAGGATTTTTATAGATTAGCTTTAATATATTCTCTTCTTTTATATATAGAGATGCAGCGTAACTAGCAGGAGATCGTATAAGACTACGACAATCTTACGATATTAAAATTATAAATATTATATCTTAATTATTGTTGATGAGAGCAGATTTCAATTATTACTTCAAATACTTGGGCATATATACTATTATAGTAATATGTGTATTTATTTTTAGATCTTATTAATCAATTAAATAAATACTTATTATTCTTATATTATTATTTGCAATTTATTTAGACGTGGTTTTTGCAGAGTATCTAAGTTTAATATATTATAATATAACGTTTGATTTCATGGGGAAATATTGTAATGCAATTTAACAATATCATCATTTTCAAAATTTGAGACAGCTTTTAATAATTTTGATTCATCTAATAAATTTAGAACATTTCGAATTTTAAAACATGTGTTCATATTTATCTTAGATACATCGGTTCTAAGCTATTATTTATTTATTCTATATTATTAGTATAATTAATATTATCTGATATTATTTATTTCATAAGTGACTCTTATACTTATCTAATTACCAAAATAACCTGTTATATTATATGATTGTTTGATATTTTATTTTATATATATAATTTTAAATGGATATAATATTTATATAAAGAATTACTACCGTAGTTTATCTACCGAATATTACTCTATTCATTTAAATCCATTTATTTGTCATTTTGCTTATTTCGTGAGGCTGAAACTAGTATAATATGATCATCTCGGCGATAAGTCAGGCATTTAGTCTAAGAGTCCTAATATAAACAATAGTAAATTATTGTAACATGTTTATATATACTAAATATTTCATATGCTACGATAATATCTGGTCTGCCTATTCATATTTTCTTTTGTGAGTAAACATTTGCTCAATGAATGAAACATAATTGTGGTATTCGTATATATAATAATTTATAAAGAAAGATTATGTAAAATTGAAAAAAAGTGAAGAGTCATTCGCTATTAATAATCTATTTTGTTGATCATTAAAAAGATGACTCTTCGTGGCTCAAATTGAATAGCGATGATTGTGTGAGTGGGAATTTAGTTGCAATTTACCAATAAAATTGTTTGTATTTGTTGCCTTTGAATCTCTTTAGTTGCTTTTTGGATTGTACATAGCAAGAAACTAATTTTTTAAGTTTAAATAAAAGAAATTACTTTATTTACTTTAATAAGTTTTATTTTTATTATATATATATATATATATATATATATGTATTATATATATATATATATTATATATATATATATTATTATTATATATAATATATATATAGAGAGAGAGAGAGAGAGAGAGGAGAGAGAGAGAGGAGCAAGAGTAGTAAAAAGTTACTGATATACAATATTATATATCTATTATATATATTATATATATATATATTATATGATATTATATATATATTAATATTAATATATATAATATATATAATATATATATATTAATATATCTATATTATTATATTATTATATATATATATATAATTGAATTTCTATTACTCTACACACATGGCAATAAACTAACTACTTAGAAAAAAACAATAAATTATTATGAAGAGGGTTCGAACGAAGGTTAAAATGTGGGTTTATTCTTCAATGTGTGGGTCTCTCTATTACGCCCATTGACATTGATGGGTGAGATACCCGCCACTGTCCAGCACCCAACCCCCAAACCCCCTCCATGCATGTGGGCTGTTTTCATAAGTAAAGAATGGTTAAAACAATTGCTGTAAATAACAGTTTTTACTCTCTTCTATTATTGCTTCATAATATATATAACTTTAGAAACTTTAAGAATTAAACATTCTTATTTCTAACCAATAATAAGTCATATCATAATATAAATCAATGATAGCTAAATCATACACGAATCAAAATCCATTACTCAATAATCAATAATAATAATCAAATAATAATATATACAATAATAATATATAATAATAATAATAATAATAATAATTCATACATTTTAAATGCAACATTATTATTATTATTATTATTATTATTATTAATATTATTATTATAATTATTATTAATTATTTTATTATTATTATTATATTATTATTTATTATTAATTCATTATTTATTACTTATTATATTATTATTATCATTAATTATTAATATTAATTATTATTATTAAATTAATTATTATTATTATTAATTAATTATCATTTAATTAAATATAACTTCCAATTTTGTGTTTCATAGTTTAAAACATGAGTTGACCGATATATATGATATTATATATTCTTATATATATATATAATATATATATATATAAGTAGTTATATATATATATATATAATATATATTTAGAATATATATATATTATATGACTAAAGATTGTGTATGTGTTGTGTTGTGTGTGTGTGTGTGCAGCGTACCTTGTCCGTCAACTTTTGTCACCTCATCCATTTTTTTTATTTCGTTTTTAACAGATTGAAAACAGATAAGAATTGGGATTTCGGGATTGATATTCTTTTAGGGATATTAAATTTTTTATCTAGAAGAAATTTTTAATTTAGAACAACTGCAAATCTACTGAATAACTTATAAGGTCTTGCAACAAGTATCTTCTAACAATAGCAATGGCATAACCAATATATATATATAATATATATTATATAATATATTATAGTATTATATATATTAGTATTATATTATATATATATATATATATTTTATTTATATTTATCTCATAATATATATACTATATATTATTTTTATATAATATTAATTATATATATACTATTATTATATTATATATATATTACTTAATATACTATATATATATAATATATGATATAGATTTATTATATAATATTATATATATATATAATATCATAATAAATATTATATATATATGATAATATCTATATTATATACTATATTATCCCCTGGCTAGATTACACCTCCATGTCCTTTGAAAGTAACTCTTAAATATTCACAGTAATTTAATCATTAATTATTTTTAATTGCTTTATTCTAATTGATATAAGAAATTAATTATTAAAAATTTATTTGATTTTAGAAATTGTCTGCTTTATTTATTAAAAATTAAATTAAAAATCAAGCCTTTAAGTCTATCACAACGTGTATAGTACCTAGTCTAAGAGCAATATAGATGTTATAGCACGCTCATTATAGTTTCGTTTATATTATTGTATCTTTCTAATTCATTGAAGTGTTTGTTTGTAATCGTGTATTATCTATTATATTAGACTTTGATCGACAGGGTGGATAACTTTTAATTACTGGTTGTCCTCCAAAATCACACAGCAGGTAGGAATGATTTCATGAGTTATCACAAATTAAAAGAAAATTAACGTAGAAGAGATTTTATTTTGAGAGCCTAATGTAATAGATAATAATATATAATAATAAAATGAATATATAAATAATAATAATAATATATATATAATATAATATTACATACATAATTAGGTTATATAAATGGGACTAGAAGATAATAATAAGTCCATCAAGATAAAATAATACAAGTCAATCAATTAATCATACATACTAACTAACAATACACTTAATAGTAATGAAGTAATAATAAAGATAGATGACCAAATGTATAGTCATTAATTCAATAATAATGAATAGATAATTAATAATAATGAATACATATTATTAATATAAGACCAATAAGACCAATAATAATTATAACTATTTAATGAGAATCGTACGTGGATATAGTAGATGATAAGTATATAATATTAAATAGTAAAGTGTATAAATTAATAATAATAATATAATAATAAATTAGTAGATCAAAAACATTTATATTTGAATGAATATTCATATCAAATAACATATATTAAGTATATCATTTGAGTGGGGTAGTATTAAGGTTCTTGTCATATGTCATTGAATGAAAGATAAATTAGATTGACTGATACAAACTGAAGTGACCGCTAATGGCATGGATATAGTATTTAGAGGGGCTAATGAAGATACAGGCAGAGGATAGCGAGAAGTAAGACAGAGACAGAAAGACTAGAAGAAGCATAGAATGGGAAGCAATGACGGACAGGAAAAGAAGGAAGAGATGAAGGAGCGGAAGATAGGAAGGAGACTAGGAACAAAGGGGCATGAAAAGAAGATGCAGAGAGAAGATGGATGAAAAGAGAGAAGGAAGCAGTAAGAAGAAGGAAAGACAAGGCGAAGAGGAATGAATTGAAAGTAGATACTTAAAATCTAACTAATTAAATATTATAGAACAGCGATCCAATGGAACTAGATCATGTCTGAATGTAGTGATGTACTATAAAAATGACAAAATAATTAACTGTTATAGGATGAATTTATTAACTCACATGAACGATTAGATCAGTAAGCATAAATTGTTACATGATTAGCTAAGTAATAAATATGAAACGGTGAATATGGATATAGGATAATTAGGGAGAGAAATTTCTGTATAATACGTCGACAATCATCACAATAGCAAGTTACTCGGGAGTCGTGGAAGATGTGAAGTAATTGCTGATTGCAAATGATAGCGATCGCTAATAATAATAACTAATGACGATAAATTGAATGAATCGTGGACTATTTAATCAAGCATAGAGAAGAGAGATAAGGTTTATAATCTTCACGTCTTGACGCGACTGTATGTATTAGTAAATGGTAGTAGTTTTCTTAGGGAAAGAACGGGGAGTGTCGATCATGATTGGTCGTTGCGCCCGTGGATTAGAGGCTAGGCAGGAGTAGATAGGCCAGACAAGATGATCGGTGGGAAATATGCGACCACTAATGTACTTGGCAATATGTTAGTTGCCATGAGGGGAGAGTATCTCCGTCGTACGATCATACGTATTCATGAGGTTTGCTGATTATATATATTGTGCTGAGGGATGTATATAAGACAATAAGGATGGCTAGCGCTCTAATGAATTCCGTATGAGTAGGCAGTTTAGGTAGGAGGCTCTACTCAGAGCATTATATCCGATAGAAGGTAATTCAACATCCTAACCTTCATAATTATACACTATAGTATTGGTACGTTAGACGGTATAATAAATCTGTTTATTACCGTATATTATAATAGGTATTATATGGGTAACTCTTTAATGGACATTTTCCATAGATGGATAAAGTATACGTATACTTATATTAGACTATTAGCTGACGTATGTGCTGACAGTATTATTGATTAGGTCGGGTAGTGTTAGGTAGGGTGGTTGTGATGAACTATGCCTGGGCATTGCACGTAACTTACTTTGCTTTAGTAGATAATAGGAGGATAAGTATATCCATGTATGTATGATATAGTGGAGCTGGGTGTGGTGCACTTATCATTATGTTCAGGGTACAGTTTGACGTATATATATCGTTTAATATATATGTTCAGTCATTATATATAAGAAGTTAATAAGTTACATTCAATAATAGTAATTCTTATTTGTTTGATATAGCCTTATTATATATTTTGAAGGCGGTTGATGAAATATGAAACGGAATCTAATGGTTTATTAAATTTTCTTGACATACTTAAGAATAATAATATTTTAGTAATCAGGTGATAATTGGGGGTGCTGGTTACTTGTGCTCTAAATTCCCTGATAACCGTTTGACTATATAGCGAGAGGCTAGTGATTTATATAGCATATTGAATTAGTGCGGCATGTAGGTAGGATTAGTTGATAATACATAGGCTTATATTACTATGCGGTACATTAAGTAGTTTTCTTAGCGTGCACGTGGGTAGGTCTAATCCTTTAGCGGTAAGTATTTGCAGTGATCTTAGTACTCCTGTTATAAGATAAGACTATAATCCAGCTTAGCGTTTGATATCATTCGTAATGGCTATAGTCATAGTTCGTTCCCGGAATAGTTATAGAGATTAGTAGACTAATGTTAGCTTCTAGTATATTAAGTAATATAATTTAGACTTCATATTGTGCGGGTGAAACACGGACTGAGATCGTCCTTAGATACGGTCAACCGGAGAGATTGGATTACATAATGACTTGGTAGTATTAGTTATGTAACTCATTAGGTCAATAGCTAACGACCTTAGGATAAGGGACCTATTGTGGGGTTTGGTAGTGGTGTTGTGTTGTTGTTGTGGTGTCGTGTGCGTGTAGGTTATGTGTGTGGTGGGAGGGGTCGCAGGTTTGTAATATCAACAGAAGTGTAAAATATTAGATTATCAACTTGCCGTTCAAAAAATGAAATATGTAAAGTAGGCTATGAAAATATGTGTTCTATAAAGCTTTGTGGAAATACAGTTAACGGGCACCACAATGATAAAAGTAAAGAACAGGGATGATGATTTATAGGGTGCACCACTAGGAGTTCTTTTTACGATATAATTGGTTTATGTATTTGTTGCAAATGTTAAACCTACGTGGCGCAGTTGCCCTGCCTCGAAGGCGTTCAGCACATTGTAAGTCAAAAACAGAAGAAGCAATAAGGGGAGGTTTAATGTTTTTTATTGTAATAGATACTTAGACGACAGCAGCCTAACACATTGGAAATGGGCACAAGAGCAGAATACCGACCAATGATATTGAAATAGTTTGGTCCACTCTGGTGGTACTCTGCACGCTATAGTGTGTGTGCGTTTGTGTGTGTATGTTGATATGGGTCTGTATGGTGGTTTGTTAGATGACGACCAGGATTTGTAGATTTGTGTTTGCAGCAGAATGAAACTTTCATTTGTGTTGATTGGCATTAGTAATTTAATTATATTATACGAGAGAAAAGCGTAGAGAGTTATCAAGAGTAGAAGGAGAGAAGGAGAGGAGATATAAGAAGAGAGAGAGAATGAGAGGCGCGAGCGAGGGCCTAACATATCTATTTACTTATTACTTAGATCAAAAAATTAATTGAAAATAAGCACTCAATTTTTTGAAAGAAATTCTTTTATAGATCATATTCAAAAAACTGACAAATTCTTAATTAATTTTCCCCGAATTTATGTTTATACGAGAAAAATGGGCTTGAGAAAAGCTTCTTAAAAAGATGTGAAGTGCATTAGAGGAGGATCGCATTACTTGGGAATGAATAAAAGCGAAAAAGAAAAGAAAAAGAGGTAAAACGGAGAAAGAGGAGTTAAGAAAAGCGTCAACGAACCAACTCGAGCGCCATCTCTGTTAAAAGACTTCTGAAAAAAAAATTTCCCCTGAAATTATTTTGGGGTTGAAAATAGGAGGTTGAAGAGGAAAGGCAAAGGCAATAGCAATTTATTAAGTTTAGGGATGAAGGGGAGAAAGAAAATGAGCCCCCCCCCATCATACCCTAAGCCCTCAATATGTAGGGTTTTGGGTATATATCGGTACGTGAAGGGAGCACCAGGCAGAGAGGTTGAGAGCTATATTGTATGGCAACATGAAAGGAAAATTCCAAATGGCTTGCATCATATAACGAACATGTGTGAAAGCCGATCTTTCATTATATATATATATATAATTATATATACAGTATAATATATTATATTATATATATATAGTGTAGTAGGAAAGTGATGAGTTATATATATTATATATGAGTATTTATATATATATTATGATGTATATAGTATTATTTTATTATATATTAATCAAATTTAAATGCCAAAAATATATAAAAGTTAGTAATTATGAATTTTATATCTATATTGTAATTAGTTATATAATTATATAAGTATTATAATCATGATATTATAGTATATATATAGTATTATATTATATATATACTATATAATCATAGGTAATTTGTAAAATAAGGTATATATTTAGTATATATATATCGTATATATTCTATATACAGTAGCGAACCTGGCAATAACTGACGCTACGTCGCTAAACGGCCGTGTTCGGCAATAAGCGCGCTCTTTACCACACGATCAATTTCAGGAACCATACCGACATATTCAAGCTTCATAAATTTTCTCTTTAAGTTAAAAAAAGTGTTAGTGGCCTCTCTTTATGAACAAGATAAAGTTTCAAACTGTCTTACATACAAAGAAACTAAAAATAAAGTTAAGTGAGCTTGGAAAGATTGGGTTCATGATGACAGTTAATGCGTGGGGACGCTGCAACAGTTAACAGAGTGATCGATTATGAGTGCGGATAGTCTTATAGAAGACAGCATTGCCTACTAGAGAGAAGAAAGTGACAAGTGCTATGAGACGACAATTCTTTGTTTAGTGGTCTATTGCTTTCCAATCTACGAAGAGAGCACATCATTGCAAAACCTTCCCCACTGAACTACTTTGGACTTCGGATGCAGACTGTCAGAATCAATTCTAACAGAAACAAACATCAGAATATCACCATCTGCAAAGCCGAAATGGCGGTTATTTTTGTCTCTAGATTAAAGAGATGATAAGAATTCACCTATTGTAGTAGCGGTTGGACCAAAAAGTAGCATCCCTCAAAAAATAAAAATACGTTTGTATTTAAAGTCTTATATTTCTCATTTCTTTTTTCAACTGGTAAATCATGTCTGTATGTTACTAGTAATATATATTTTGAAGGTAAACATTGTGTATGAATTTCCGTTTTATCATTGTTGTGTTATTGGACGAACTTAACATAATTTAGTCACATAGTTCAGTATTACTAAGATTTGCTTACAGGCACTCGGACGAGCACGAAAACACAAAAAATGCCGTAATTCAGCCTTACCGGCAGATTTTCACGTTAACGCGAGGGTCCGGTCCCATTTACGCCGTTACTTGCGGGTTTACTGTATATATAGTATATATATATAGTAATAGTCTATTATATATATATATTATATATTATATATATAATATACGGTATATTATTATAATTACCTGTAATTAGTATAAGTAATAATTTAAGTATAAACTAGAAATCTTAATGCTTTATGTATTCACACAATGAAAATAATAAGAACCACTGACATTAATACTGATATGCAGAAGGTAGATTTATATAATATATATGATTATATATTATATATATTAATATATATAAGTATATATATATATAATATAATATAAGTTAAATATAATATAGATATTATATATATTATATATATATATATATATATAAATATAATATATATATCTATCTGAATAAGGTGTGTGTATATTTGTGTGTAGGTGTGTGTATTAAGGTGTGTGTGTGGTGTGTGGGTGTGTTGTGTGGTGTGTATGGTGTGGATGTGTTTGAAATCCGTTGAATTTATTGTTTGTCATGTAATTGAAAAGATGTAAAATGAAATGCATTTTCAAAATGGACGTTGCTAAGCCTAACGTTTTTTGAAATATTCGCTGCCTATCTATCGGTTTCCTTTTGTTGTTGTTGTTTTTGTCCTTAGTTGATTGTTGTTGGTTGTGTAATTGTTGTTTGTTATTCTTGCGATTGCTGCACCCACTAAATTTTTTTGGAGTTTCGGCTGCCCTTTGCCACGTTAGGTATATAAAAGGGAATTACTGCAGCCCCGCAACAACCGTTACTTACTCTTTTATAACGTTGTAAAAAAAATTTCATTTATTGGTCAGAAGAATTTGGGACTACTTTCTGTATTTTGTTAATATATTAATATTGATTTGGCCTTTACTTATTTATACCTGTAATTGGTTTACTTATATATAAATAGTATATATAGTATATACTATATATATATAATTATATATATATAATATTATATAATATATTATATATATATATTATTATATATATATATATATATAGTACTATATATATATATATGATGTATATACTATATATATTATTATATTATGGAGAGAGAGAAGATAGGAGACTGAGAAGAGAGAAGAGAGGAGAAGAGAGGTGAGAGATAGAGAGGAAAGGATTAGAGAGAGAGAGAAAAGAGGAGGAGAGTGCGAGTCGAGAGAGGAAGAGGAGAGGAGAGAGGACGAGATAGCATTACATAGATGTTTTGAGTGCTAATTTTTAAGTATGATAAGGAAGGGGATGAATTAAAGGTATTTTTCTTAATATGTATGGTAGTTGATTAAGCGAGGAATTAATTGTTGATATTTTTTTTTCTGTTTTTGTTGTATCTGAGAAAAAAAGTTGTTTATCGGTTTTGATTTTGTATAATGAAAATAGAGGTTATTTCCGATAGCGATGAATGTTCTCTTCGAAATAGGGAATTCGGTAACTTTTAATTCTTTGAAACACTGCATGGAGTTAAGGTTTCTAGTGTTTGAGTATTTTAATTTAATTTTTCTCTCTCTCTCGTCTCTCTCTCTCTCCATTCTCGCTTTCCCTCTCATCTATCCTCTATTCCATGGCTCTTACTCCTCCTGAGCTCCATCTCTTCTCTCTCTCATTCGCGTCTTCACTTTCTTCTCGTCCTCTCCTCTCTCTCTCTCACGAATGCGATAGATCACCAATCAATTTCATATAATTTTTTATTATACATGTTTAGATTGTGTTCTAAAATATTCAAATTTCACATTTCTTAAATACACGTATAAAGAAAAATTTTATAGATTAAATTCTAAGACCCTCAGAGAATCGAAAAGGAAGAACCTCACACCTTAAAACAATACAAATCTAACTTTAATTTAAAACAAAAGACTACTAAGATGGATTCAAAACTATTCATATCTTGCTATTTTATCGAAGGTAAATCACAGAATGAAACAATCTTAATTGAATTTACGGGGCGTGTTACCTGATTAGACAGAGATGAGAAGGAAGTCAAAGGGAATGGATGACATTAACAAAAATGCAGCTCTTTATTTATAAGAGAGATAAGAAGAGACTTACTTTAAATTATCGGATACGGATGATATATTTTTAATTTAAGGATTTAAAACTACAATATATGGCATTATGTAATTTTCCTTTCTCTTCATCTCTCCTCTCCTCACCGCCTTTCTCCCCTTACCCTACTCTCTCTCTCTCATCTCTATCTTATATAATATAATTAATATTATAATATATATATATATATAGTATTATATATATATAGTATTTAGTAATATAATATATATAATTATAATATATCAACATATTATATATTATATATAAGTATATAATTAAGATGTAAGTTATCACTTAATAGTGATATATTATATATATATATAATATATAATATATATATATTATATATATATATATATATATCACTCTATAATATAATATTATATTATAATTATCCCATATATAGTATATAATAAAATTATTGGGGTAAATTTCGAAAGTAATATAAATTGTAGCACAAAAAAATGACCATATAAAATGTATTTATTTTTTGTGCACCAAATTAGGAATAGAAATAAAAAATAAGAAAAGAAACTGAAAAAAAAAAATCAGGAAAACTAATCCACAAGAGTAAAATTTCTAACCCCTGCAAAGGAAAAGGAAAAGAAAATATGGCAGACTATTTAACCCATTTGATCAAACGGGACTCGAGAGGATTGGCTGAGAAGAAGAAGAAGAAAAAGAAGAAGAAGAAGAGGAAAAAGAAGATGAATGGGCTCCGACACAAATTTTTAGGCCATAAAAAGAAGAAGAAGAAAAAAATCCAATTTCCGATCGAGAGACGATCAACAGCAACCCTTTGACTCCATTTTGTTATTCGCTGATTTGCATACAGGAGGTGAGCGGGTGGTCGCTTGCTCTCGTACACAATCTCCCAAGGGGGGTGAGGACTACCCAGCGTGTGCCCGTATTTTTTTTTAACCCTTATTAGAATACGATCCCTCATTTGAATACGCAGATTAGGCCGTCGAAGCCTCATCTGCATACGATTTACAAGCCTAAAACGCACGTTTGGCGCATGCTTATAACTTTGATAAACGCTATTGAAAGGTTTCTGGAAGGGTAGTTAATGTGCCATCAGCTACTCTTTCATTGGCCCTGGCTACCCTTCTATAGAGTCAAGGGAATGCAAAGACTCTGAACAGTTTTTCGAATGGAAAACAACACGAGGGCGATATTCTTTTATGAAAATCTTGTTTTAGGGCCTTCCGAAAATGCAAATTTAAATTCAATATCTTAGGGAAAATGATACGAGAAAATAACTATTGAAAAAAAGTTTTTAGAAATATGATTTTTGTAAAAATTGGATTCTAGCAAAGATCCATTTGCGTATATAAACACACACACATACACACACATAAACACACATATAAGCACATATATATATATATATATATATATATATAGAATATATATTATATATATATATATATATATTATATAATATATATATTATATATAATTCTATATATATAGTAATAAATATATATAATAGAATAAACATATAGATAATATATATTTTTATCAGTATATATTATATATATATCAGAATATCGATATTATATAAGAAACCTATATAGACATTATATATAATATATATAAGTATAATAGGGTATGTTACTTTTTTTTGTTGAAAGTGAAAGTCCCTAACTTTCTATTTAAATAGACACCATTGCTGTATAGAAATATGAATAAAACCATTAAAAAAATGGAATGTGCAAAAGAAAGGCGTTTTTATCATCATTTTTTATGGTTTAAATTCAATATTTCAATCTTTATTTTATATATATTTTTTTTAACTTTTCAAATATATTTCCTTTTTCTTTAATACGGCGTGAAATTCTGTTTTCCCAACAAAAACACTAACGTTAAATGCACACTTAATATAATATATATATATATATATATATATATATTATATATATAATATATAATATTATATATATCTAATATGATATATTATAATATATATATAATAATAATATATATATTATATATTTAAATATATATATATATATTATAAGATATATATATTATAATTATATAAATATATATTATAATAATATATATATATATACATATATATATATATATATAAATATATAATTATTAATATATATATATTATATATATTATGATATATATTATATATATATATTAATATATATATATATATATATATATTTATATATATTAAAAAATATAATGATATATATATATATATAGTATATTATATATATAGTATATATATATACTATTATATTATATATATATATAATAATATTATATATATAGCTATATATATATAGTATAGTATATAATTATATATAATATATATATCTTATATAAATAGTATATATAATATGTGGTGTGTGTGTGTGTCGAATTGTGTGTGATCCTATATCTCCTTAAGTATTTTATTCTCTCTTTTTTCAGAATTAATGTTTTTCAATGATTCTTCTCGATCATTTAGCTTCTTGTCTCACAGATTTCTTATAAGGTCTTAATTTAAGTATAAAAATAATAAATTTGTATTAAATCAAATTATTTAAAGTCGAACTAGAATTCTGTGCTAATGTTTTTTCCCTATCTAATTATTTATACTCGCTTTAATTATAGAGTTAATATTTTATATCATATACAAACGTATTCGCTTACATTTGGTAGTAAAAAAAGGCGATTATCTCGTATGTTTGGTAATTAATTCAAGCTAGACAGCTAAATTTTTTCTGATAAGTCTTTAAAGATTTATAAGACATTTTTATGTGTTTAAAATGAATGTTCTGTAATTCTGTTTAATTCTAATTCAAGGATTCTGTTCTGTAGTAATCAGCGCAATTCCGCATCAGGTGGAATCTTCTAATCGTAATTCACTATAGTTTATCTGAGCTTTTTGTGAATTTTTTTTTCAGAATTTTGGAATAATAAATTACATTTTTTAAGAATATTTTCAGTAGTCTTTCTATTCCCTGTATTTATGTCTTTAATGTTAAGTATATATATATATATATATATCATATATATATATATAGTATATATATATTTATATATATATATAATATATATATATACTTATATATATACTATATATATATATATATATAATACTATATATATTATATAATATATTATAATATATATATATTATATTATATATATATATATATAATATATATATAATATATAAAATATAATATTCATATATATATAAATATCAATATATAATATATATAAGACCCCAGATTATATATATTGATATCATATATTATATATATATTATATATATATATATATATATATATATATATATATATATAGTATATATAATTATAGTATATACTATCGCAGACGTCAGCAAATCGCATTTGACTGTTGGAAGATCCGCTTCAAGCATCTGCAACGGATTTGCAAATAAAGTCGAATCTGCATTTCCCGGATAGATTCGCAAAAACTTTAAAATCCACATTCCGGTTCGATTTTCAAATCCTAGTTCATTCGCAATCCGCAGATATCAATTTCGCATCCGTTATACGCGCAATATATATATTATTATAGATAATATATATATATATTTATATTATATATATATATATATATATATATATATATATATATAGTATATCTATATATAAATTATATATATATATTATATATATATTATATATTATAATATACTTTTTTTTTATTTCTAATTTAATTATAAATTTTGAATATTAAGTTTTCTCTTTCGTTAACACAGGTATAATGTTTAAGTGTCACTTTTTATTATTAGTTAATTAAATTTGCAATAGAATCAAGATAGTGCTCATAAAAGGCTACTTAATAACGAGAGCATGGAGAAAGAATTCCTGCGTCGCACTCGTTATCTCCTCGAAGATCCGAGTGTAAAAGTAAAAAAAGTAATGAAAACATCTTGAACAAAAGGAAAAGAGAATGGGCGGTAATATTCGCGGAGATTAGTTAATAATATTTCGTGGATAAATTTTTACCGAAATTGGAAATAGGAAAACTCAACTCATGCATGCATTTTTGGTGCTAAAGAAGACGGAATATGGTAGAGAAAGATGTTTTGAGAAGGGAGGGTATACGGAGAAAGGAAGAGAGCAAGGAATGTTTGCAAGCTTGTTCCTCTCTCTTCTCTCTGCGTCTCTCTCTCTCTCTCTCTTCTCTCTCTCTCTCCTCTCCTCTCTCTCTCTCTCTCTCTCTCTCTCTCTCTCTCTCTCTCTCTCCCTGCTTTTTGCTACTGCTGTGAAAGCTTCACTCATCTCGCGCATTCTGCTAGCTGAGTCGTGGCATCGGAAGGGAAGAAAAAAATGAAAACTTCAAACCCTATTGTGGCTGTGCAAATCCTATCGAATTGTATGAAAAGAAGAAGGAAAAATAAAAGTTGGCAAATGGCAGGGTAAATAGCGGGGGTAGGGGAGGAAATGCCAAGAAACAGAATACTTTAAATGGGGGAGCAAAGAGAAAGCAAAATAGTGTTTTCCAGTGATGAGAAAGCTTCATAGGGGACGTAAAGACCCCTCTCGGGGGAAGAAATGACAGGTCCTTTTTTTTGGGGTTATATGGCGAGCAAAAAGAATGAGGTAAAGAAACTTGCAGCCTCGAAAACTGAAGAGACACTGTCTTGCCTAAATGATCTATCGACCTTATGAATAATAACCGAACTTTAACAAAATCTTTAGAACAAACTGATACTTACTATTTAACATTTTATAATAATATATATATATATATATATATATATATATATATATATATATATATATATATATATATATATTATATATTAATATATTATATATCATAATACTATTATAATAGTTTATTATGTATTGAGAAATTCCTAATCATGTATATATATATTATAAATATATACTTTTATATTTTATTATGATATAGAAGATCTATATATATATATTATTAATATAATATAATATAATATATATATAATATAATATATATATATATATATATATATTATAATAATACTATATATCTTTAATCTCCATGTATAATTTTTTATCTTTTAATCATTATAATAATAATAATTAATATAATTATAAGAATTATATAAATAATAATAATAATATAATAATAATAAAATAATAATAATTAAGAGCATTATAATTGATTCAAAAACTGTAATTTTTTCAACAAATTATTTCATTCTAATTTTAAATTCTTTTTTTTTTTTTACTGTAATGAAAATAATTGAGATTGCGAAGGTGTAACTTTCATATTAGAGTTTTAAATAAGCTTTTAATTTCAATTCGTTGTGAGCGAATATATATTTTATTATTATTATTATATATTTGAATGGCTGTAATAGTAAAATCTTATATCCACATCCAAGACTACGGATTCCAAGGGTTTGGGTGCAGCCGAACGAGTCGATCGAATGACGGCGTAGCCGGTGGGGGGCCCGAAGCCGGTAAGTGCAATTGTTAAAATATTGTGAGTCGTAACCGAAGCCGAGCCGGCGCCGAGCCGGAGCTGGAGGCGGAGTCCTAGCCGGATCCGGATCCGATAAAAAATTTACGCAGTTCGCAACTCTAAACCCACACATTAGAAAAATGCGAAAATATGCTTTATTAAATAGATACAGTATAGTTTTATATATTATGGATTTTATGGGTTATATAAATTAGTATAATAATATACGATATATATATATATGATATATAATAAGTAATTATATATATATATTAAATGTTTCTTTTTTTGGTTTAAGGGTATTCATTTCTTCATTTAATATAGAATTGTGTTTGATTTGAACGCTTTGCTATAGCTTATAAATGCCTATGGTTAGATAATTACAAATTATGTAAAATAAATCATGATAATTTTAAAATACTTTTGATTGGAGGATGTTTTTCACGACAAACCTCAGGAATTTAAATCATTCGCAAATAAAACAAGTGTGGTTCAATTCCAGAGGAGACATAACTTTCTTTTTATCTTCCGTAACGATTTTGGACAAACGAATTTTATTGACTATGTTATGGCTGAGGTATCGTTAAAAATATTGCTAAATATTGTAAAGTATAAGATGTGTGATGTGCAAACTCCATACATAGACGAAAGACAAACTAACATCAATAAATGTGGTCAAGGATAAATCATAATGAAACTGGAATCGAAATGGAGAACCCGTTGCTAAAAGTGTGTTTGAATCTTAATTTTTGTGGTCTTTGAATGACTCTGGATAATTTCTTCTTCAATCGCTACAATCGTGGTTTGTTCACGAAGGGGGGCATACCCACTTATTTTCCAGTAATGTTGATTGAAGCTAAGATAAAATTGGGAAGAAATGAAATGTGCCTGAAACTGTAACAATAAGATGAGCATAGTGTTTATCGTCTGTGGTCAGAGATCTGAATAGAGAAATGATTCAATCTGTGTGGAAAGACGAGTCTCAGTAAAAGGTATGGCAACGAAAGTCAAATTAGTAGTGGTCCATCGCAATAGTAGATAGTATAAATCAACATGATGCAACAGTTCGCTGTCAAAGAGATCGGGAGAGTAGTAGTGCAGTGAGAGAGTGATGAGTTGATAGTCATTGACCCAACTCTTTCAAGGGGGATGGGGGTGTCTGTAAATGTCAAACACTAAATGTGAGATACAAACTGCCGTACAAGGACAAACGAGTCCCTAATTGATTAGCATCTGTGTTGATTGTAAAGATTTTTGAAGGTGTCTTTCGGATCCTCAACCTTTTTAAAGCTGTTAAGTGAAAGAAACAATGTCATTCTTTAAAAAAAGTTACGAGAAATGGGAAAGTGCACAAATACTGAGAAACATTAAGAAGGTTTTGTGGTGGTGCCTCGAAGTTGTTATTTTCTGAGTAAAAGATTTTGTCTGGTAGAAACATGAGAGAAATTGAGTTTTGAGGAGATTCGAAATACTAGTTATTCTCTGAAATTCAATACGAACTTGCGAAAAGTATCATAGGTTGATGATAGCCAAGGCTATTCTTCTAGAATCAGTAATCTTTGTTGCTGGGTGGAAACCCCTTTCCAAAGTGAAATGAATACTGAAGGGTAAGAGTCGTTAGCATAGAGTGGACAGGGTGAAAAGAGAGAAATCAATAAGGAAAAAGGAGAAAAAAGATTGAGATTAAGAGAATTCTGAGGAACACCACTATGATAGATTTTGAGGATGATCCTAATATGCAACTATCGAAAGGAAATCAGATACTTTGCATCAGATACTTTTGCAGAGAAAAGTTTAGAACAAAGCTTTGTACCAGACTTTATCGAAGCCTTTGAAATGTCTAATCCTCTGTTAAAAGATTCACTTGAAATGTCAAGAGGTAAAAAGAACCCAGGAGTTTAAGAGAAGATAAAGAGTTTTACCAGTACAGCCTGACTCCACATCCTGAAGTCTTGCGTAAATTTATATAGCACTTGGATAATTCTTAGTATTTAGGATAAAATAATCAGTATATACTGCCATAGTTTATACCTGTATTAAAAAAAATTATATTTGATTTACATAATAAACACTTACAGTCAATATCAGAAATAGTATCCAATTTATATTTTTCTAGTTTGTGAATAGAAACTTTTCAGTTTACAGTAAATACTGTTAGCTAGAGATCATTTTCGGTGCACAAATTATTGCTCCTTGCAGTTGTCTTTTTGTCATGTTTCAGTGAATTGTATCAGTTTGTGGAACATCTAATCTGAAGAAACAATAATAAGCATTGTAAACAAACAGTTTATAATGGCGAGCAAATAAACACTTGCAATTTATTTGTTGTAGCTTACTTCGGCAGTCCTAATTCCAATCTTCTTTTACCGTCGAAAACTATGTTATGAATACTTTTAAGGTGAAGGATTTCGTGCAGCATGTCTTCTGACAGTTCTTTCTTATACGAATAGTGTTGCAACTGATAAGTTTTGCCTGCTTCGTCGCCGTATCTTGACAGTCTAGAGTTCTGGACGTTAAAATGGGGGGAGCAATAACTTACCTTATGGCATCTTGCTGCTTACAAATCTTTCATAAGGTAGTTATTGATAATAAAAATCCATTACTGAATAAACTATGGAAATTCTATAATTTTGTTCAAGTTCTATAGAAGTTTTTCGGTTTTGGGGAAATTTCAGATCTGAGAAATTTGGTTATGGATTGGACAACAGATAAAAATACATTTTAAGCAATGCTTTGGTGCAAGTTCAAAGCCGGAGGAATAAGATTCAAAACCCTACACTTTCTCATTATTATATAATATATATATATATATATATATATATATATATATTAATATATATATTATAGTATATATTATATATATATATATATATATTATATATATATAATATAATATATATATATATTATATATAGTAGAATCTAAGGTTGACGCAGTCAGAACATAAGAAGACTTTCTTCGCACTGTTCTAGGGGCGACAGGGCTAGCAACAAGGTCCTTTACTCTGGTAGTTTGCTTAAATAACTAACTCCTGGACTAGCATCCGGAAACTTTTTGGCATCATAGAAACACGAGTCTTCAAGAGAGCTCTGGGTGAACGATCTTAGAGGAAAAATGAAAGAAATGCTAGTTTTCATGAGTAGGTGAAAACCCTATCTGAGTATATTAACAATAACTCTAAGACTAGCGATCGAAAAACCACTGCGCCGAGAAAGAGTTTACTAGAAGGCTCCAGGGACAAGAGTTTTCGAGAGCAAGGGAAAAGAGATTCTGGCTCCAACTAGACAGGGCGAAGTCCTACCCGGAGGATGGTGTAAATATATATACTTATATATATATAGTATATTAATAGTATATATATAATATTCTATATAATATATATCATATATAAGTATCGATATATATATAATAATTATATATATAAATATATATATATATATTATAATTAATATATAATATATATTATATATATATAATCTGAAAGATTCTAAACCAAAGTTTCACGACCATCAGCAAGCTGCAAGGATTTAATCATATATAAGTAAAATTCATACTCACGGGCGTAGCCTATTCTAAGGAGGTTAACTTCCTCTAGGTAATTTTACCTAGGATCCACCGACTAGTATCGAACCCACGCTTGCATCCGACTATCAGTCGCTCTGCGATTGGAGCAGGTATATTATAATATTATTATATGTATGAATATATTATATATATATATATATATATTATATATATATAATATATATTATATATATAATATATATATATATATTATATATATTACTATATTATATATATATTATATACATATATATTTAATATATAATATAAATATATATATATATATATATTATCATACTATATATATATGTATAGTATATATATATTTATATAATAGTATATATATATATATAGTATTTTTTCAAAGAGCTATTTTCTCGCTATTATAACTTTATAGGAACCATATAAACTCTTTATATGATATATATATATATATATATATATATAATATATAAGTATAATATATATATAATATAGATATACATATATAATATATATATATATATATCGATATATATATAGTTATATAATAATTATGACAGAACTAATAAAACTTTGTTCTTATAACGGAATTTTAGTCGAGGAAATGCACGAACATTGATGAAACAAGTTGCATTTAGGTTAGGTTTCATATATAATATATAGTATATAATATTATATAGTATATATATATATATATATATATATAATATAATATATCATATCTATATAATATATATATATATATATATATAATATATTATATTTATATATAGCTTGTGGTCTCGCAAAGGCTGGACCTAGGGTTTGAGTCCATGTCCGGATTTCTGGGTAAGAAATTAAAATATTGGTAACGCCAACGTTTTAATAACTATATATAAATCTAATATATAATATTATATTTATATATATATATATATATATAAATTATATATATATATTAATATATATTATATATCTATATAGTATATATTGTATTATATTATACTTCTCCAAATCTCTCCATGAAAGCACCAATTCATTTCATTTTTCGTGGAAAATTGAAACATAATCCCATATATATTTTTTTTCTAGTATTTATTTGCCAAATAGATCTTATTAACATTTTTATAATGCATGCTAGCCAAATGAATAAGAAAAATATAATACATTGGCGAGACGAGCCAATCCTTATATGGCAATAACAAGATTTGGAGAAGTGACTGTATCCCGTAACGCGATGATGCGCTTGTTAAAATGATTTTGTAGATTTAAACTGACTGACAGTTTTAGAAAGAGAGAAAGAGGGGAGAAGAAATAGGAAAGAGTAAAAGTGAAAGAAGAGGCGAAGAAGGGAAGAAGTCGCGACAGAATGTGGTTGTGGTGGTCCGAAGCGAAGAGTGAGAAAAAAGTGAGAGAAAGAGAGACAAGAGAGGGAGAAGTGAGAGAGAACGAAGAGACAGACAAATAGTGACAGAGAAGTGGAGGAAAAGAGTGGAGAGAGAAGAGAGAGAGAGAGAGCGAGAGAGAGAGAGAGAGAGGAGAGAGAGAGAGAGGAAGAGAAGAGAGAGAAGTGGAGGAAAAAAGATGAGGTCAAGAGAGCTAAGAGAGGAGAAATAAAGAAAGAAAGAGAAAGGAGAAGTGAAGAAAGAGAGAGAAGAGAGAGATAGAGAGAGAGAGAGAGAGAGAGAGAGAAGAGAGAGAGAGACAGAGAGAAGAGAGAGAGAGAGAGGAGAGAGAGTAGATTTTTTCTCCCCTGCCGTTACTTCAATATTAAATAAAAACAGCAAGATTAAAACGAAGAAGTTTGAAAGGTGAAGGAAGCATCCTGGTTAGGTGCAACGCCTATTACTGAACAGACGCATCGAGCAACGCTTCTTTCAAACTCTCATATAAGAGAAAACCTCCTTGTGCTTGATCTTGAAAAAAAACTCTTGATGAAAGGATAAACAGGAAAGGGCTCTGACAGGGGATAGCCCTGCAGAGAATGGAGACGAAAGGAACGAGGGAGCTGGTTTTGCATGGGGATAGGGAAGGGGTAGTTGGTATTGAAATCAACCTTATTTTACCTTTTAAAAAAAGGATAAACAAAAGGTAAAAAAAAAAAAAAAAGAATACTGAACGTCTCACCTTACCTTCATGTGGTTGAAGTGATCAGTTATTTTGAAGATTTTTTTTCTTCTTATTCCTTTATTGATTATTTTCTGTTACCCAACTGCAGAGAAATAATCTCGCTCTACTTAATCCTGCATCGATCTAACAACACAGCGCTTTAATATATATATATATATTATATAATTATATATATAATTAATATATATATATAATATATAATATATAAATATATAGAATATATATATATATATATAAATATATATAATATATTATATAATAACATATATCTATATATAATATATATAAATATATATATAGTAGTATATATATATATATATATATAT
>JABUQX010108150.1:0-2500 GCA_015478945.1 Trachelipus rathkii | reverse complement strand
ATCAAAACTCTTGCCTGGATTTCCACTGTCCCTCACTGTTCACTGCTGAAAATACAGCTTTGCCTGAGTAATTTCCATACTATTTTCATTTTCAAGCTTGAGGACTCCTATCAACTGTTCTTCATCCCTATGCACAAGCTAAGCAAACCGGCTTACCTCTTCTAATTACTTTACTCAAAATATTCTGGAAGCTAATTCCCATCAAAAGTTGCACAACACTCCCTCTAAATTCGGAATTCTTGAATTCTATTTGATAAGCTCATTCTTTCGTTTTCGGAATTCTGTCTGCAGAGCTGTATTACACTCTATTCAATTAATTCCGGGATCATGAACCTAATTACTCTGCAGTAACTGGATATATTCGAACTGCTCTCTACAGAAATCTGACATCTATCTGGCAATAAAACAATTTTTCAGTAATAATCACTTCCACAATGCCGCGAGAGTACTTCCTCCACTTATTCTAACCTACTACTATGTGTCCTGAAATTAATCCCCATTTGCATATCTTCTAGAGTCGCTCCTCTTTCTCTGCTGCATGGTGTCTGCTAGTAAAAATTTCAGTTCTACATTGTCATCTCAATCTTTCTAAACAATTCTAAAAAATAAAATAAAATAAACATTAAGCACTACAGACATGGCACTATGTCAACTAATCGCACAAAATATCCTTAAGAAATAAATAATATTGATGTTAGATAGAGTGTTGATTTAATGTCAAACTATGTACCAACGTAGTATTAAATAACATAAAAAAAAGAAAATTGAAGAAAATTCTGAAACACATCTACATTTTCTTGATTTCACCAATACTTGCCCATCTTCAGCTTGCTCGTCTCTTTTTTCTTCGTTTGTGTCTTCCATTTACGAAATTTCATGTCAACCCTCCCATGCAGCCGGTACGTCCTTTCTCTCTGAATAAACTAAAACTGCTGTCTTCTTCATGTGTTTTTCATGGCATCCTGATAATAACGTTCAAATAGATCATCAAGAGTTGACTTGAAATCTTCTACTTTTAGACTTTCTGAGCTGTGCTTGCAGATCTGGTAGCTTTTTTTTTGCTCAGTTTTCCACTCTCCATACATAAATTTCAACGCTTTCTGCAGCACATGTTCTTTATTTAAAGTGTTTGATTTGGTATCTTAGCTTTCTCCCCCCAAAAAAATTAGAGCTTCATGGTTTCATAAATTCGCAGTTTTTGCAAAATTTTGACCTCAATGAGGCACAAGTTAACGTTATTCAATTAAGCTGAAACTTTGCTAATCTCATTCTTTTAGATAATTGGCAACCTTTTAGGGGGGGGGGTGGTCCTATCAGCAAGATTCAACAAAAAAATATTTTACAACTATATATATGCTTGTGAATATCCAAATATGATAATATTATATATAATATATATATAATATTATATATTATATATTAAAATAAATATTATAATATATATATATATATATATATATATATATATATATATATTTATATTTATATATGATATATATATATATATACTATATATTGATGTTAATGTTAGATATTTGACCCTCTCAACGATGCGAATCCTCAACGTCATATACTTTAAAAAATATTATTGCAATTTTAAAATGTTGAATAGATTTCAAACATAGAAGTGTGCAACACAGGAGCAAAGGTGAATGATTTTGTGAATAACTAAAAACCAAAAGAAACAGAAATCGTCTAATACAGACAGGCTTATAGTGTATAAGTTTGAATTTGCGCAATAGGAAGTGGGATCAGTGGATGTACGCAAGGGTGCTCTGTAGGAGTTTCAGCACCCCCCGGAAATTTTGATGATATCAAATTTAATCACATTTTAATAAAAGGAATGGAAAATGAGTCATCAGAAAAAATATGTACTCGGAAATTCAGACTGCCACGCCCTCACAAAAAAAGCTTTGTGCGTTCGCAGTTTTATAGATTAAGGACCCAACTCATCATGCCATCCCATAAATCACCAACCGAGTTATCCCCATTCCTCAGCAAATTTACAGACTATCGGTTAAAGAGCTCGATTTTAATTAAATGCCCAGTTGGGCGCGCTTCTTGTTGAGCGCGTTGGTGGTCCTGTATACTGAACTCGAAAAAAATTATAAAAACATGTTGAAGGTTGAGTTGAGTTATATTTTAACTATTTGGATCTTTCTTTTCTCGCCAGTTTTATTCTCCCAAGTCAATTGGTTTCTTTCATCATATATATATATATATATATATAATACTATATTATATATATATATATATTATTGATATTATATATATATATTATATATTATATATATATATATACTTATTATATATATAATAATATATATATGATATATTATTATATATATATATATACATATAAAATTAAAAAAAAAAAAACACGCCGTCCGCATCAGAGCAATGGTTTTATTAACAAAGCGTAAAATTTTTTTTTTTTTTTGCCTGCTTTCGGATCAGGTCTTCCCAATCGACTCCTGTCCCTGCTAAGGCCTTTCCGGCC
>JABUQX010108149.1:0-22500 GCA_015478945.1 Trachelipus rathkii | reverse complement strand
TATATATTAATAATTAATAAATATAAATATATATAATATTAAAAAATTATATAATTAATAAAAAAATAACTATATAATAATAACAATCCATAAATAAATATAAGAAATATATATTCCAACCTTTATTATATACTAAATATCACCATCAATCCTAGTAAACACAGAAAATACTAACACGAAAAAACCAAACAAACAATCAATCTTCAATAAAAAAAAAACAAGTTCAAATCTACGAACAACCAAAAACAGAAAAAGATTATCAAACTTAAAAACTCCTACCAGCACATATCCATATAAACAAAACCACTAAAATCATAAAAAAAACAAACAAACATTCCTTTATATGCACAATGAAACGATAGAAATAAAGAAGAGGGAGTGAAGAAATTACAAAATGATTATGTCATGGTTGACAACTCAACACTGAATATATATATAACATAAAAAAAATATCATGAATTCTATTTTGCTATTTATTGATTATTTCAAATATCCAAATCACATAACAACCCTTATCATTTGTATAAATGTATAATAAGTAATTACTAATCTTTAAGTGACTCTTAAATATCAACATAAGTAAAATAAAAAAACAGATGTCCGAACATAATAAAGATACATAGCAAACGCCTAACTCTGTTTCAAATTTAAACACTTCAAACTGAATATCAACAAAAGACTCAGCTCAAAAAACACATCGCATATCTTTTTCTCTGCATATAAAGTATAATAAATCCTATATAATAACAAACACTGAGAGATATTGCACTCACATCTCACATGTCTCAATATGAACGATATTAAGACCACAGAATTATAGATACTTAGACTGCTAGATATAGGGCACCCAGGCATGACAAATCACCAACTAACTAACGGAGCTTAAAAAAAAACAGTATATCTTTACACAAATATTATATTTACGGTGAAGCGTACCCACGATTCCTTTAAAAAATCCACGACTACCAAAACAAACCAATCAAACAAAACATCACTAATTTTCCAAAAAAATCCAAAAACTTCCTACAATCACCGAATTGATGTAAAAATAAACCACAAAAATAACAATATTGTAGCATCATAAACGCACTCGCTCTCAAACACACAAACACAAAAATCAACGAAAAACAAAAAACAAATATGTATTTACAAAAATCCCCCTGCCACAATGCCCTCTGTTATAATATATGGCAAACCAAATACTTGACCGCGCAGGTATATCAAAACGATACCGACTCAAAAAAAAGGATAACATAAATTTCTGCTACAATAACAGCCCATTTCAGCACCCTCACACAAGACATAAAATAACAATATACCAAAAAACACCACCATAACTAAAAATATCAATCAGGATACACAAAAATAGAAAAAATAATAAATCTATATATGTAATAAAAATATATAATTATATAATTTACCAAAAATTTCATCATAGCAATAGGTGATTACAAAAAGACAACAAATACAACAAAATATTCAATAATATATACAAAAATAATAAATATATCTCTCACCGAACAAAGAAAATAATATCAAAAAAAATAACCAATAACTTATTAAAAGGAAAAATAAAATCAGATTCCATTGAATTCATTCGTGCAAATCGTCTATTGTTTTAAATAGATCTACCTTCACACTCAGAATATAAAAGGCCAATTACAAGTTATATATCGTAGGTACGTCAAAAGCTAAGTGATTTTAAATCGAATAAAATAACTATATACACAACAACTATAAAAATCATCAACCATAATCCTCAACAAGACTCTATATCATCGCAAAGGGAGAATATATCAATCACCATACTATAAATAAATAAATAAGAAAATTAAAGATATATATAAATAATAAATAAATAAATAAACCAACAATCTATAAACGATAAAAGAACTATAACCGCTCATATCTATATAACCATAACATATAATAATAAAATACTAAAATAATACGCCAAAAAAAATATATATAAATAAATAAATAAAATCATATAGGAAATTATATATAATTTATAGATGATAGACACCTACGCAGAGTAATATAGTAAGTCGGAAGGAACCGAGAGCCGCGAGGACGGAAGAACTCCAGAAAATTCTAACATTCGGCCGGAGGACGCTCAAGATGTACTCATGACTAGGAGAATGAAATTTCTAAAAATATTCCTACACATAACCTATACTAATTATTACTATAAAAAATATATAAAAATAATAAGAATTACTTACTAGACTAATAAAAAAAATATATAGCCAAATAAACAAAAACTATAAATAATAATAACTACAAATTAAATAAATAATATAGTAAATCAAACCAATAAAAAAAACAATACTAATAATACCCACTACCTTCATCATATACATATACAACCATCATACATGAAAAATACAAAATCAAAATAGAAATATAATAATATCAATATAAACATCCATCATACCCTCACGCTAAATACTAAAACAAAAATAAAAAACTCGATAATCGTATAACACAAAAACGAACGTAACGTATATATGTCACACCAACCAACTATACCATTAAATTGAATAAACATATACCCAAACTCATACCTTACAAACAACCATAAACTATATAGAAACAAAAAATCCAAATACAACTATCACCTACCCTAATAAAATCAATCCCAAAACTACCATAAAAAATAAAAAAATATATATATTAATATAATAATATAAATATAATTAATAAATTATAATAAATATAAAAATAAAAAAAAAAATATAAATGATAATATTAAATTAAATAATTATAATAATTATATATATATATATATATTAAATAAAATAATAAAAAGTATATATATAATTAAATAAAAATATAATAAAAAATAATAAAAATAAAAATATATTAATAAATATAAAAAAAAAAAGATCATAATAGATAACCTATAATAGTAAATATATATGATAGGATATGGCCACATCCAATCACTCGCAATATTATCATGCACCTTCCTTCGTCCGAGAATACCTAAGTTAAGTAAATCATTACTTAGAAGATTACACTACCTTGAAGAGGGACAGTAAAACTTCGTCCAGGATGTGAACTATTCTGAGTAGAGCGACTACGTAGGGATAACATTGCTATACAAGAAGGAAACCCAAAGAAAGTGTTAACATAAAAAATATATTTTTGTCACATAAAAACCTTTACGGATCTAATTTTTAGAGAGAGAACAATAAAACTAAATATATATATAAGAAGATAAAAAGAAATATCTGAATCTTTACAAGAGGAAATAAGTTGCGAAAAGAAAGAAAAACATGATTCACAGACACAGGCAGAAATGAATTCGAATCCAATGTCCAAGTCCAACCTCCCCACCTAAATCTACACATCTACACTCCCTACAACCAAGACCTCAGCCTACACTGATTCATGAAATAACCTCGATAAAAAACAAAGATTCTAGGAAATAATCTCAAGAAGCGCCACAGATTAAATTACTTAATATCAATAATGGGGAAAATATTGATATGATGAATGGACAAGATCATAGGCCATTTTCTTTTGTGAAGACATTGGAATTTAAGAGATTAATAAATACACGATATGGCACACAAATATAATATATCATCTAAGGAAGATACTTTTCAGAAGAAGAGATTATCACAAAACAAAATAATAATAAAAGAAGTAAAAAAACAAAATAACTACACATTCCTAGCCCAAAAAATCAAAGCAATATCATTAACATTAGATATTTTTGGACTTACTCATATAACAATGAAAGCTATATAAGTATGTCAGGGGCATTGGATTGATTAAGATTTTCAAAGGAAGAGTGTGGAACAATTAACAATTATACAGTAGCATTTAAGGTTTACTCATATCAGCCAGAAAAATATATGATCTAAAAGTAAGGAAACACTTAAGAGAATAGAGATTTAAAAAAATAAAATAATATTCATATGTTGTCCATATGAATAACGCACCAAAACTAATGCAAAATGAGTATAGATGAGCAGATCAGGTTGATTATAAATGAGAACATGTTATATTCATTTTATCCTTACAGCTAGTAATCTTTATTGATTTTTTCAAAAATCAATATTAAATATTTATAATTACTTTATGTAGGTAAATAATTGTAGTCATTTATATTGAATAACAATTGCTACAACTTAAATATTCAACGGAAAATTCAATAAAGCAGTTATTTTGTCCAATTAACACAAGCTATAATCCAAGATGTGAAACAAGCAGGAAATATACCAGATAACAAATAATTAATATAGAAAAGCCAAGAATACATAGAGAGCAAAAAAAATTAGCACATTAAAATAAATCATCCCTATTCATATACAAAATATTAACGACGAAAAAACCAATCTAAGAAACATATAAAAATAGCAAAATTTAATTCAAACTAATTAAGATAATAATAAATTAGATTTTAGCAATCCCTTCGACAGACATAACTAAGAGACAGCACGGAAGCGTAGATGATCGATGTTGATAACAATACCCTAATCGCACACGCCATTACCCACTACCCATTATGCAAAAAAAATTTTAGCAAAAACTTGGAAGGATAGCAGGTGTTGAAAACTAGAAAGATGAACCTCTTATAAAATCTGTTACTGATGAAGACAGAATAAAAACAATAAATTATAGCTCCAAAGAAGAAGTATAAAAACCTTTATAAAATAAAGCCAAAAGAAAAATATTACATTAAGATTCAGATTCTGATAGATTTCAAATGAATGATTACATAAAATGATCAGTAATATATACAAGATTATCACAATGAAGAATCTTGGAAATAAATGAAACGTCAGATATTAGAAGTGCATCTCAGCTTTCAACTACTATTAGATATCTACTGATAGTATGAACATGCTACAAGAAAAATACGTTTAGAAGATAAAATGAAGAATAAACGCAGGATACAATAAACCCAAGTGGAACTGATCAAAGGATAGAATAAAAGTTAAATGCAAACGAAGACAGCAGCAGGAGAAAAAAAACAACAAGTGAATTAGCGGCAAGCCCACTACTATTCAAACTATTTTGGGGCAAAACCAAATATACTTTGCAGCACACCACTCATATGATCGAAATCGTGATAGCTCGTCCACATGCAATAATGAGGAAAGACCGCACAAAGATCTTTACTCCCCATGAGTTGCACATACTACCTGGAATTAGTCCATCAAGAAAATATAACATCTCAATGCTCAACCTTACAAGTGTATTATAGCGTGAAGAAGTGTAAGCCCAAGTAGAAAATATTCTTCTAGCAAACCTCCAACGCAACCGTCTCCACAAGGACTCCCACCAAGATCCAAACGTATAACAACCTTAACATAAGAGATGATACCACAAAATAAATAAATCAAAAATTTAAAAAAGCATAAAAACCTAACAACAAATACTAAAAATACCGCAACGTCACCAAAGGAAGTGCCTATTCCTACCAACACCAGCCCATGATCAACTCCCCTGTCTCACTTCAATAACACTAACTCTTACAGCACATTTGATCTCATTAAATACTCCTAGAGACCCCTGGTTACCTACAATAGCAGCACTCGCATGACCCAGCTAGACTTAACCTTCTCCAATTCATTGACTTTGCGCTTATAACAATAGAAATTTAGTTTCTCAACAAACAATCACCCTCATATGGTAGATACCTCTGAATAAACGCTCATCGACAACACGCTTGGAACCATCAGCACATATAGCCTAATAATAAACCTATAATAAGATAAACACTAAATATATATAAAAAAAACTTAAAATTTCTATATTTATATACTATTATATATATAATCAACATAATAATATCAATAACATAATAACATAATAATATAAAAATCACTAGAAAAAAAATATATATCATAATACTAATAAAAACTATAATATAACCCAATAAAGGCAATATAAGTATATCTAAGTATAATATAAACCGGTACACTCATACCTACCACTAATAATTATATGAAACATAAATATACTCTCACTACTACCCCTCATCAGTCATACTCACTCCCTAAAATACTACTATATATAAACTATTATATTCTCACCAAAATACTACCTATATACTATAACCATAAACCCGTATCCTAACATACAATACTAACATAATCTACTTATACATATAAATAAGTTATATAAAAACACCTATAATATATAACTCATATATAATATAGTCATATAACTATTACTATATAACTCAATACTATATAAATAATAATGATCTTACAATAACAACTGAGTACTAGTATACTAATAACCCTATCACTATATAAATATAATACTAGCCTATATATACTCACCTATACTATACTATACTCATAATAATTATTAACAATAAGCAAATGGTAAATGGCATCCTATATATCATATAATAATACACCATTATACTACTTATAAACTCATAACCAACTAACTCACTACCAAATTATATATAGCTCACCCAAAAACCTATACCAATTAATATACTCACCTAAACTAACCTAAAAATATATATATGACCTCCCTAACACCCAACTAATATAACCAATAATACACGTACTCACTATATATACTCTATATAACATCACCTAAAATAGATATATTATATATAAATATTTATAATATAACATAACTAATAACTAATACTATAAAATACTATAAGATAACAAAAAATAACACTAATATCTACTATATCGAATCCCCACCCGCACGCCAATAAAATAACGAAACCTATAACATAGAATACTATATTACCATACTACAACAAACAATATAATATAATCACTATAATACCTAAAATAGTACACATGAGCAAGTACATATATATATATTCTCACCTATAGTAATATCTAAAATATATAATACTATAAATAATTTTGTTACCATACTTTCATAGTTTTTAGTATTCATATAAATATTTAACCAAATAAATATTTCCAGAATTTGTGTAAGATAATTAATTTATACACAAACCAAAAAAATAAACTACCGACCGTAGTATAATCAACATAAAACAAATAAAGTAAAGATCCTCATATCACTCACTTAATAATTATTAAAATATATGATAAAAAATACCATATACTTAAATATTGCAAGCAGGTATTACTGTCGTCTTCAAGTTTTTTTAGGTCCCACTTTATATATTACTTCCTGGAATTTTGCATAATCTATCCTCTATAACACATAATTAAGACTTGAAAAATACTTTAAATTTTTTTTGGATCTCTTTTTCATTTTTATTATAGTATAAAACATAAACTAATTATAATATAACTAATAGTTATAAATAATTAAAAAAAATAAAAATGTAGACTTACTGACTGCCATTATATATATTCATATAAAAATAAATTAAATAATAAAATACCAACTCTATATGAAGAACAGTTATCAATTTTTAAGATATATCACCTAATTATAATAACCATAACTCAGTATATAAAATTAGATATAACAAATTCATGTGAAAACCTAAAACTAATTAAAAATAACAAAATATATACACACTTTATATACCAAAAAATAAAATTAATTATATATAAATATAAACTGAACTAAAATAAAAAAAATAAATACTAATATATAATACCTCATAAAAACCATAAAATATAACCGCTATACATAATAATATATATAATACACAGATAGTTGCAAATGTTAGTTTTTAAACTAACAAGCTCTTTCCATCATTTAAAGACCTTAATTAGAGAATAGATATCATAATCTCTAGTCTTTTTGCTCAAGATAGTTAAGTTCATACAAGTACTCTCATTTACAATATATCATTGTCTCATTCATTCTATGTCCAGCTCTCAAAACAGGCATAGATTTAATCAACACAATGTATTCTCCTCATAATATCACTGCGGTCTGTACAGATCTCTCTGGCCATATCAACTTTATACAGTTGTCTATTAATACATAAAATAATTAGTCAATTTAGTAAGATGATAGTCCATAAAAAGCCATCATATTGAAACCATACCCCATACCAGTAATATTACCCTAAACCTAACATAAGGATATTTATAATATTAAGTAGTATTAGATCTATAGACCACCCTTCCAAATATTAAATACAAAGGTCAACAAACCAACCCAATACTAAAGAATTTTTTACACAGTTTTATAATGACATGCAGATTCTTCATACCGTAATTATAATTTCATATAAAATGGAGGAGAAGGAAGGGGTTTTTACTGTTCCAAAATTATTAGCTATCAATGAAATAAAAACAGATACATTCTGCTATCTCAAATACTACACGTTTATAAAGAAAGAATAATCAGTATACACGGCCGGAGAAAGCCGGAGCCAGAATCACTTAAAAAAGCACCGCGCCGAAAAACTCCGGACCAAGCAGAGACGCAACGGGAAACCGAGAGAATACCGAAGATATAGCCCAATCACCTACCCTAATTCTAGAAATATCTTGGAATCCCGATTATCGTGTTGTTCAACTTCAAACACCAAAGCCTATACTCTATTTTCATCCCAATTCTATTATTAAGATCCAACATTTTAATTACGAATTTAGGTGGGATACCGAATAATTCCTAAGTTTCACTCACCTAACCGTGACCCAACTCTACAGCTTTCGCTCTAGACCTCAGTCGCTTACACCTCACCCCTCCCGGCGCGCCTCCGATTCCCGAGAGTTGATATTTTTTGATGATTTCTTGGCGCTAGAGACGTGAGATTTCTAGATGGTGCTCAATCGTTTGATGAGAGTTATTATGCCCTTTCGCAAGCGATCCCCAATTATCCTTGAGTCTATTCCGGCCAATCCCGCGACTTGAAGATGACTCTTAGCTTCACATATCCCTCATGCTAAATACTCTTAATGGCAGTAGTTACCTTCGGTCTCTATGTAAGTGTTGTCTCGGTTATTTCTTAATTGCCCGCTCATGATCCGTATTAATTTACGGAATTAGGCGAGCGTTATATTGATTTATTTGTTTTTATTGTTTTAGTTGCTATTGTCACATTCACATATCATGATGACATTCTTAATGTGATTGTAGCTAACTCTAAAGAGCAGTGATTATTGCTATTGTATGTTTGTTAAATCGTGTTTGTGTTGGGAGAATTCTTGCTTTTATATGTCAATTGTTCTACCGAATATATTGTTGGTAATGACTTGCAGTGCCGGCTCATTGCGTACTCACTCTGCTAGAACATGTTACTATATCCGAGAGTTTAGACTAGTAATTTTTAGCCGCGGGTAATTGTTATTTTTAGTTACTATCTTAATTGATGTTTTGTAAATGATCTTTTTGGTATTTGTACATTAGTAAGTATTTATGTTACTCCTAACATCTCTCTATCCCACTATTGTGCAATTATTTTCCTTATTAAAAATATTTTTGGCTTCTCCGCATACTTTGGATGATCTTGCCTGCGGCCTCAAATCACATGGCGTGAAGTTCGGTAAGTCTGCAATATCGTTTTCGATTGAGAAGCAGGGCTGCAAATTTCGTAAAGCCTCGTAGATCGTTAACGGATTACACAAATATGCTTTTATTAATAGAGACAATTGTCGTCGCTAGCTACTGGCCCAAACTACCATTATACGCCATACTACCTAATCTAGCGCAGCATCTGGAAAACTCGCGTGCCGTGCCCTCTATAGGCTACATATTCGCGCAAGAAATACATGTTAAGCTTTTCGCTCCTATCCCAAATTAACTGTACTCCGCACATACCTCCTAGATATAGAGAATATAGAGTCTCTTGCCTCCCCGCATTCAGGTTACTTTAGTCACAACTTTAACTGCCTCGTGCCTGTCGCCTAATACTCCTACTGTATATCCATATGAATCTCCTACATATCGCTTAAAAGTATATGGAGAAGTATTGAATGACAAATCAAAGCCATCGTCGGTCGGTTTAAGCCGTAGCCATTTACATTTATGTATTCTTGGATAATTGAGTATAATGTATGTTCTTACGCTTAATCGAAGGCTCGGGCAACCTTATGATAGGAGACTAGCGACGACGAAAATCCCATGCTAAGTCCCTCGATTTTATAGTATCACACGCTATTGATTGTTAAAACGGAAAATGCCGCGCAATTACGTAGGTTGATCCTCCTCATAAGGATCAGGTTTTTTCAGGTTTAGGCTATATAGCACATGGATATATATAACACTCGTCGAATCTTGTATCCTAGAGTTAAAACACTAAACATCATCCCAAACAAACTTTCTCAGGGTTTCCGCTGCATCAACGGCGAGACATTAAGGTCGCAAACCCAAGGGATATAACATCGAAACTAATAATGTTAGTATATTTAGGGCACCACTACAGCTGCTCTTGCGACTTCGACTCGCTAAAAGATAGCTAGTGACACTCATTATCTCAGCAACCCCCACAAAACCTCACCCCGACGGACTGCAGATTCTCTCTACCGCGTCAGTGTCTTAACCATAAATAGGGCATATCTCCCATTTGGACCGAGTTTGTAAGCTGATAACACAAGTGGGAAGTAGAGCGCAACAATACCTCTGCGCCCGCAGCCCCTCCAAACGAAATAGCGCACAATTGTCTACTCATCGCTCTCGCGGACACTTAACCGTACTTAAAAAACACCATGCAAATATGAGTATATATAATAGATTTAAGAGCGATCTGTATAAACAAGATCATTCGAACTCATCGCTCTTAAAGTCTCTCTACACCATACTTAACGATCCTAACACATGGGCCTCAAGGCTCTGGTCTATTATACAGAGATCTGCCGATTCCGCTAAATTATACTGATCCGTTCAATAATTTCATACAGTCCCATTAGACAATTCTAGATATTATCTATATATCTCTCGGCTCTCATATCAGCACTATACCTTCTCTCTTCGCTCTTTATCAGTCCTAGAGATAACTCACAACACAAAACAAAAAAACCATCGTCCTTCTTATCACCTACATATATAAAGTTTCTAGGGCTCTTACGTATAAAACTCTCAGAATAATTATTTTTGTGTCACTGTCTCTTCTCCAGTAAAACAAGTAAGTAGATAGAGTATAAACAACTCAGATATATAGTTTTTTCATTACCTGTGTTCCATAATGTACGAAACTCATTAACACTTCTCAGGACGAGGGTCAACTTCGAATCACATTGCAAATGAATAACCCAAATGATTTAAATACGTTCATTTCATTCATTCTTCTGGATAGATGAGATCGGATACAGCTATAAGAATTGAGGCTTTTCATTATCCATATCCGCTCGCCACGCAAGCTATAAACAAACGCAATAGATCTTAAATTTAGCACTATATTATTACCAGATCTATTTAATCGCTTTTCGCATAAATAAACTCTTCGCCAAAACAAATAGAAAACACAGAAATAAATCAGACGCACAAAAAAGCCTGGATATTATACAACTCATCACGAGTATACTAAATAGAAGTTGTCACTGCAAGAGAAAAACATGTAAAACAACAAAATAATCAGAACTCTCACACCACATGTCTTTAACGAGAACACATAGAAACAGAAGAGAAAAAAGGACAATTAGGTCAGTATCAAAGATCCGCCAATAAAGACAGTTCAACATCTCTAGTCTAATAATAGGACGCGTACACCCTCACCAGAAATAAAATCCTCCCAAATCAAATGGAACTGTTAAGTCGCGCATGAAAAAGCCTCAATCAAACACTGAAATGCCAAAACCCACAATCAAAAACATCACCCACACCGATATTACGAACTCAAGCGACCATTAGAAAATACATCTAGGCAAGACGCGCATGCCTTTTAAGAAAAGCAAATACCCAACACTCCCACTTTTTTTTGCCACGCCAAACAACAGAAAAAACATAAACCGGAGCCCCCAAAAGAATGCATTTTTCCTTTTAACCTTGTTTGCTCACCCACACACTCTCACTGAAAAAAAAGCGAAACCCTCTATCTCTCATATTCACTCGTTGTTTCTCCCATAAGAATATCTCTTAGCCATTGTCTCTTTTTTTTGATTTTTTCGTTTTCACAGAAGGGATCTGATTACTATTTCCCACACCAAAGAAGCTCATAAGACTACTTGTAATACCTATTCGCCCCCAATAAATATCAACTCACTGTGGTACGTACCAAAACTTCTCACAACACTGGATTGCGAAATCCTCACCGTTAAACAACACCACCGTACTCAGCGAAAAATCTCATAGCCTCTATCGACTGACACAAACTAGCACAGCAGCTATACACAACAATCAGCCAAAGAACTCGCTCTCTCATCGATACCACCCACCCCCTCACCCTACCGTATCAGTCTCGTCGTAATGTAACACCCTCACATTGAGACTCTCACTACTGATCTCCCCGTACGGAATGATAAATGCCCAACCGACCTCGTGCCCACACTCCTCCCCCGCACCTCCACTAACACTCACAATTCTAACCCGGATACCATCTAAAGACCCCTAAACACACAAAACCAACATAGCTAAATACGCTCCCCAGATACAACCCCAACAAGCCTGAAATGACCCAAGTTTGCACGTATTAAGACAAATACCAATAGCTTACCCACAAAAACCTCCAAGGACAAAAACCTTGAGACAATGACCGCGCTTCCTAACTCCCTTATCTCCAGCTCAGTGAAGGCCTATTCCCTCTGACAACACATAGAAAACAACAAGAAATTCAATACCTCTGAAAATAATGGAAGACATTATGATAACTAATATACTCTAAACTTTGATAATTTAATAAACCTATCCTCTCCTTTCTCCATTCAGTAAATCCATAACTCACTTTAATTATAAAACATTCGATGAGACCTTCTCATAACTGATTTAACATAAATAGAACTTGCAACCAACCATTAAATTTACAAAAAGAAACCCATACCTAATAAACAAAACCATACCCTCAATATTTCTTAAAGATATGCAAAGATTAATTGGCTGGGAAAAACTGAAAAAGCTAACCATTATTTATTTCCGTTATATTAACAAAAAACCGAATACCCCACTGCCCTATAAAAATATATACATTGGTATGATCAGGCTCATCAAAATTGCTATTATAAAAAAGCAAAAATAATTGTAACCTTAACACTACGAGTCTTAAACGTTAATAGTTGCTAAGCGATACTAACCATAAAACAGAAATATAACGGTATCAGAGAATAACTTTCAAGCAAAGTTAAATATCCCAATATGCATAATAAACTCAAAGAACGAACACACGCAAAACACATAAATTAATATAAGGAAAAGAAATCAATAGCAAAACCACTCACTTAACGCAGATATTTACCTCCCTCCCAACAATTATACACATTGAATAGCAAAACATCAAACCAAAATCCCACACCTTAAACCCACACATCACAAACTCAAACCACCACTAATACGTCACTATAACAGATAACTACAACAACTCACCACTTAAAAAGTGAACTCTACTCACAAGCCAGACGAAACTATACTCAAAATAAGATAACACTAAATTCGGACAAATAATAAACGCACATTTACCCTCGCCCACTAACTGATCAACAAACAGATCCCACCAAATGAAAAATAACAAATGAGTCATAAGAAAGAGTAAGAATTTATCCAACACAAAACACACAATTACAAACAAACATAATAGCTTATTCAGATCCATATAAGTAGCACATTCCATACCTTAAAGAAGGTCACACATGAACAAGAATTTAATAGCAACAAAACAATAAATAAAAACAATAAAAAAAATCCACAAATATATGAAATAAAAAATTAACGGAATCGTAAGCAATATATAAAAAATATCAAACAACAAATAAATAGCAGACCGAAGATAGCTATAAAAAAAAGAGGTAACTAAACTCATAGAACGATAACATAAAATGAAGCACTTATAAAATCATCAAAAGTCAATGACCGGATATTATTACTAAAATATACCCTGGAAAGTGCTAATTTATATCAGTTTCAAAGCGATATACCAACCATCTTTAAAAAGCTAACGTCAGAAGAAATCATCAAAAAATTTCTAACACTCTCGTAGGATAGTGACACCTAGAGAGCGAGGTATTAGATGACCATATTAAGACTTAGAAAGCTTAAGGTAAGTAGTAAGTAAAAGACTGTAGGAGGCTATGGAATATAATGATAGGAAATCCGTGAAAAAAATGACTGAATGGTTAATTGTAGTCGGGCGCGAGAGACTCGAGGAAATGTCGTGACGTCAAGGCAGTCACCGGAAGTTCGTCTAGCTCAAATGGTGGTGGATTAACTTAATAAGACCAAAGCGAAGTGTTTCGAATCCCTGAGGCGAATCATTCGTGCGTTTAAGTGATAAAAATGGAGAAAGTTTTTGGGATTGGATGAGCGCTAATTAAATTGGCATTCAATGAATAATATATGTATATGTGTAAAATTATATTATATTAAATATATACAGCATATTATTATATTAAACATAATTTGATTATATATAATATAATATTATATAATATATATTATATTTATAAATATAATATTATATATAATATATATATATATATAATATATATATATATATTAATATATATATGTATATTTAATATTAATTATAATAATTATATAATAATAATAAATTATTTATCACTTACTACTAAGCCCCCATAGATAGGTTTCCCAATAAAAAAAAAGTCATCAAACGCATGTCAGTAAACACACACATACAAGTAGAAATATATATATATATATAATAATATATATATTTTTAAATATAAAATCAATATATATATAATATATATATATAAAATATATATATATATATATATATAATATATATATAATATATATATAATTATATATATATATATATATATATATATAATATATATATATATATAATATATATAATTATATTTGGGTTGAAATAGCTTCAAAGAAAGAGAAAGAAGAAAAGTTCAGTTTCAAGGATTTTTCTGTTTCCAATGATACTCTAAAATAGGTAACGTTTGGGCGGAATTTGAGCGAAATGTTTATATTATGCGCATACCAACGCTTCAGGTTGGTCGGTCGGTCAAGTTCGATTCCTTTCGTGACTCCGACTTCGATTTTATTATAAACACTTCTCGCTTAAAACTCCACAAAACGAACAATGTGCCTATCAGTGGGAAATTCCTTCCTGATTTTTCTTCTCTTTCGATTCTGCACTTTCAAACGCTGTTGCCAAGTTAAAGAAGAAAAAAAGAAAAAAATGAAGGAGGAGATGAAGGAATATAAGATAATTAGTATTTTCCCCGTTCCCCCAATTTCAATTTTCCTTAACATAATAGCTTTGTTTACCTTGATATGGCATCATTAACAAAAATATTTAAAATTAGACAAAATGGACATAGATTAATTATCATTAATATTAATTATTATGATTAATTAGTGTGGAAATATTTTTCCAAACTAGTATTAATTATTTATATAATGGTTAAATAACGATGGAAGGAAAACCTTGATCATCCTTTTCAACCCTTCTACATGTACAAATTATAAATAATAATAATAATAAAATGAAATATAAAAATAATCAAAAATTCCTTTTATTGAAGAAATTTTGTAATTTAATTAACATCGCCATATAAGGGATAAATTGAAAACCGAAAGGTACCCATGAATCTTTTCGTTTACCCACAGAATATGCAAATAATGACAAAATAATAATAATAAATAATAATAAAATAATAATAATAAGAATAATAATAATAAATAATAATAATAATAATAATAAAATCGATATTTTTTATGTGCTAAAAAAAGTCTCAGATCAACCTTGGTATGATATTTAAGCCTTCAAGCAAATGTAAATAATTTTAGTAAGAGGGTAATCAATATATATATATATATATTTAAAATATAATAATATATATATATATATATATAATATATATATATATATATATTATATATATTAATATATATATATAATATATATATCTATAACTAATTTATATATATATTATTTTTTTTATTTATATAGGATATATTATATATATATATATATATATATATATATATATATATAAAAATGATTTTTTGAGTAGATTTAATCAAATTTTGATTCGATTATATCTATCTCTCTTACTGGTGCGTATGCCAACGCTTTTCTTTGACCTGAAGAGGTGTTTGGATGAGCAAATAGCTGCGGGCCAGGGCACGGACATGGTCATCTGAATTGTTCGTCTCAAAAGTACGGTTCGGAATCCGACGCAAGTAGAGCCAATCTTGTTAAATAGTAATTCCTCTCTTGAATCACTAACTGCACTCAGAAGGATCGTTTAGAAAAAGTCTTCTGATACTATTTATTTTCTGCCCAATAGGGGACTTTTAAAGACACAAGCAAAACAAATCCAGTAGATAAAATACACAAAACAAACACCTAGGGAATATTAAATCTTTGATAAGAAAAGTACATAATAAAACATAATTGATAAAATTAATAAAGATATCGATAATGGTTGATTACTTTCATAACTACATAAACGATATAAGGTTGAAATGGTGAGCATCATTTCAACATAAAAATAATACACAATGATACATTTTAAATAATTTCTTATTCCACATAATTATCTAATTTTTATCATGCTTCATATTTTCATGCTTTATTTAATTAACACATAATATTTTATTAGAAGGATAATTATTAATTATACAACATAAATGATACTAATGATATTGCGAACATACCTCTAAAGGTCATTAATAAATGCCATAATTACCAACGCTCGATCATCGCTTCAGCTGCGAAATTTATTTCTTCAATTAAATATAAGTTTTTTATATTTCTGTAAGATTACAATTAAAGACATACCGGTATAATATAATTATAAATCTATAACTATATTCTTTAGGTAAGTAAGATAGATAATATATAATATATATATATATATTATAAATATATAATATATATATAATATATATATATTATAATATATATAAATATATATATATATTATATATATATTATATAATATATATATGGGTGAATGATGGGTTGATTAATGATTTCACTATTATTTATTATTTTTTGCCAGGTAAACTGGAACAAACACACAAGGAATATTAATATATATATATATATATATATATATATATATATATATATATATATTATATATATATATATATATATATATATATATATATATTAATATAATATATATAAATATATATATAATATATATAATAATATATATATTATAGATATATATATGGAAAGGAAGGTTAAATTTTAGACCCCATCTCTCAGCACAGGCGGTTGCACAAATCAATCTCTACAGTACAGGGCAAGAAAGTTAACTGAGGCGTGCGCAGGCAGACGGCAAGGAGTCCAACCGCCACGCAGCAGACAAGGCCATACCGGAATCGATGCGGCGTAACCGGCAAAGAAGAAGCGGGAAATAGGCACAAGCACTGGAGCGAGTGAGGCAAAGAAAACGGTTGAGTGAGCGGTGAGGAAAGTCGTGATAAAAGGAGGAAGCTAAGGAAAAGAGAAGACATGGCAAAGGACGAGGACGACGACAGAAAGAAAGTGAAGTAAGAGAAAGTAAGAAGAAAGAGAGAAGAAAAAAAAAGAAAAAAAGAGAAGATAAAAAAAAAAGAAAAAAAGAGAGAAGAGAAGATATGAAAGAGAATATAGAAGAAAAGAAGAAGAGAGAGAGAAGAAAGAAGAAGAAAGAGATAAAAAGAAGAAAGGAAGAAGAAAAATAAGAGAGAAAAAGAGAAGGAAAGAAGAGAAATAAGAAAAAGAAAGATAGAAGAAAAAAGAAAAGAGAAAAAAAAAGAGAAAGAAAAAAGAAAAAATAGAGAAAAGAAGAAGAAAAAGAGAAGAGATAAAAGATCAGGAGAATAAAAGAGAAACAGAGAAGAAAGAGAAAAGAAGAAAGATAAAGAGAGAAGAAAAACAGAAGAACAGAGAAGAAGAAAAAGAAGAAGAGAGAGAGAGAAGATAGAGAAAAGAAGAAGAGATAGAAGAGAGAGAGAGAAAGAGAATAGAGAAAGTAAGTAGAAAGAAAGGTTAGTGCAGGAGGGAAGGCACACCTAGAGGAGTGAAGGAAAAAGTGAGATGGCCAGGCACGTAAACACGATAGTAAGATGTGAGAGAAGATCACAACAGGGAATACCAAAAAAAAAGCACCCACACACCAGCCCGAAAGCACAAACGCCGCCACCACACGAAAAAAAAACCACAAAAAACAAAAACACCAAAAAGCCCAACCAAACCAAAGCCAAAACCCCCACAAAAACAAACAAAAAACAAAACAAACACAAACACCAAGGAACAAAAAAAAATACAGCAACCATTCATTTACTTCAGTTAAACAAAAACAAAAAAAGACAAAAAAAAAATGAAAAAAAAACCACACAAAAACCCAACAACAAAAAAACAAACAAACCAAACAAACCGCAAACACCAAACAAACAACAAAACCAAACCAAAAAACACGAACAAAAAGAACCCAAAAACAACAAAAGAGAACGAAAGAAACCAACTAAAAGAAAACCCAGGAAAAAGAAATAAACACACCCACAACACCAACCAAAACCCACTTAGTCATGCCAAGAAAGCAACAAAGAAAGAAAAAGAATAAATCAGAAAAAAAACGAAACAACACAAAACAAAAAAAAAAAAATACAAACAAACCAAAAAAAAACAAAACAAGAACACAAACAAAAAAAAAAACAGAAAAACAAGAAGAAAAACCAAAACACAACAAAACAACACAAAAGACAAAAAGAGCAACGAAGACCGAAAAAACAAAAAAAAAAAAAAATCGCCCGTAAACCAACAAAACAAAGGAGCACAAATCACAGAAACACCAGGAGAGATACAGTACCCAGAACTATACCGGTACGACGAGACAGGCCGACGCGAAAGCAAACACGAAAGAAGCCAAAAATCCGAGGAAACAGAAATCAAGCCCAGCGAAAAAAAAAAAAAAAAAAAACAAAACAAAAAAAAATCCAAGCTCAGCAAAAAAACAAAAAACAACACCAACCTAATGATACTCAAGAACAGGTAAAAGACACAAAACGAACCCCCCCCTTAAAAAATCAACAAAATAAAAAACAAAAATAAAAACAAACAAAACCCAAAACATACAAATACAAAAACAGGAAACAACAAAAAAAGACCAAATAACAACCAAAAACAAAAAAAAAAACAACAAGCAAGACAAAAAAAACAGAAAAAAAAACCGCCAAAAAAAAACAAACAATAACAAAAAAAAACTAAAAAAACAAACCAACCAATAAACAAAAAAACAAAAAAACGAAAAAAAAAACCCAAAACGAAAGCAACAACGCCAACAAAATACTCAAACATCACACCAAAAAAACAAACCACCCCCATAATCCAACTCCAACACACAAACCCAAAAACCCACCAGAAACCACACCGAAAAACCACCAAAAAAACACACACAATAACAAGCAATCCCAAAAACACGACAAAAACAACAAACAAACCCAGCACAACCCAACAAACCCAAATAAGAACAACCAAACAAATTCACAACAACAACCAAGCAAAACCAAAAAAACAAAAACACAAACCACACAACAACAATACAACAAAACAAACACACACCACCCACCCACATAACACCACACATAACACAAAATACGTAAAATACCAGAAACGCAGCACACACGCACACACAAACACAAAAAACAAAGAAAAAAGCCAGAAATGAACACACACACAAAAAACAAAAAGAAAACCGGCCTGTACAAAAAAAAACAAAGAAGAAAAAACAAAAACTAACAACCAACCAAAAACCAACCAACGCCCAAAAAAACGATCAATCACAAACAAAAAAAACAATTAAAACCGAACACACAGCACAAGCCAACAGCACCAAAAAACAGAAATAAACGATACAAAACTCCAGCAAAAAAACCCAAATCAAATTACACCCAAAAACAAACAAACCAAAAAAAAAATGTACAAACAAATAAAACTAAAAAAATGACAGGCAAGAAATAAGCAAAAAATATGCAAACACCAAGAAGTTAACAAAAAAACAAACCCAAAAAAGACGAAGGCGAAAACTGAAAATAACTAAATAAATACTGTTCTTACCCCAACAACAACAAAAAAAAACAACAAAAAAAAACAACACAAATACAGATAATTAGTCCGTATAAAACACAAAACATATAACCTCAACAATTATTTAAAAAAAACAAAACCCAAAAAAAACCAATGAAAAAACCAAACTATTTAGCAAGTCACCAAAAAAAACAAAAACAACAAAGAAGACCACAACCTGACGTCCAAACAAACATAGAAGCCAAAACACAAAGCAGCCCGAAAACAAAAACCAACAAGAGGCAACAAACAACCAACCCACGAAAAAACCAAAAAACACAAAAAAAACCACTCCGAACGCAAGAAATAACAACAACAACAAATTTACGAAGAGGAAAGCAGCAAACAAAAAAAAATACAAAAAAAAAAATAAAAAATAAAAAAACAAAAAAAAAAAAAAACCACCCCCCCCCCCCCACCCAAACCCCCCCCCCCAACCTAAAAAAAGAAAAAAAAAAACAAAAAAATAACAAAAAAAAAAAAAAACACAAAAAAAAAAAAAAAAAAACAAAACAAACAAAAAAAAAAAACAAAAACACAAAACACTAACAAACACCAACAAACAAAAAAAACCCAACAAAAAACCAAAAACACCCAAAATAAAAAATACAAAAACAAAAAACAACAAAAAACGAAAAGAAAAAACAAACACACACAAAAACCCAAAAAAAAAAACCCAAAACAAAAATAAGCCGAAAAAAATTTACATGAGCGAAACAAAACAAAAAGGTATAAAAATATTATATATACTGTAATAAAAATAATTTATATGTATATATATAATATAAAAATATATATATAAAAAAAGAATATATATATATATATATATATATAATGCTTAGGAACAGATATCCAAAACAATAAAAAATATTATCCTAAATATATATTAATAATTACATAATATAACATAATATATATATATAAAAAATATATATATAAATATAAATAAATAAATATAATAATTAATAAATAAAAAATAATATAACATAATATATAAAATTTATATATAAAAATAAAATAAAACATATATTTCAGTATATTTATAGTTAAATATAAAATGATAAATACTATCTATCATAATAAATATAAATAGATAAATAATATATATAATATATAAAATAAAATATAATATATATATAATAAGATATATATAATATAATATATAGAGAGAGAGAGAAAGAAAAAAAAAAAATAATAAAAAAAAAAGAAAAAAAAAAAAAAAAAAAATAATATATAAGTATATATATAATATATATAATATATAATATATATATAATATAATTATTTTATGAGAAAATATATAATAAAAATAAAGAAATTTATTATATATATATATAAATATATAAAAATAATATATTAAATATTATATAGAAATATATATATAAAATATAAAATAAAAATATGAAAATAAAACTAATAATAATAAATATATATAATATATATAATTATAAATAATTAAATTAATATATAGAATATATATAATAGATATATAAAAATTATATATATAATGATATTACAATATATAAAATATATATATAATAATATATAAAAATATAAATATATAATAAAATATAATAATATGTAAAAGTCCGTCATAGTACCTTTTAATTCGAAATGTATTCCATCATTTATAAATTATATCCCAGTCAAATTTAATCAGTATTCAAAATACGACTCTAATAAACGTAATATATAAATACAAATACGAAATAAACAAAAGTCGCTTGTAACAAATATTTCCCGCCATATCTTACATTGCCGGATTAAATACGATCAGCATAAGTAATATCCGGATTATGGCCTATGTAATGCTCTATGCAGTGCGGGTTGACTCCAATTTGCAAGCCTGACAAAAAGACGCCATGCATTTACTTCTTGCCCTGTTAAACTGTAAGAAGATATTGATTGTAACGCCCTGCTGCTGAAGAGAATGGACGAGTCTATTTACACCTAATTCCACTATTCAAATATAAATAATTAAATTAGTATAAAAAAATTAAGAATAATATATATATATAAATATTATATAAAAAATAAGATATAATATTATAGATATATAGATAATATAATATAAATAATAATATATAAAATATAATAATAATATATCATGATATAATATATAAGAATAATATATATAAATAATATATATATAATATAATAAAATATATATATATAAATATAAATAAATAATATATATATATAATATTAAATAATCATATGTAGTGCTTGTTCCAGTTTACCCCGTCGTTTAACAATTATTGAAGGCTTCTCCTCAATAATCAAACCATTCATTTAGTTTATAAGTAATATATAATTAATATATAATAATATATATAAATATATAAATATAAAGATATATAAAAACCTTATATATAAAAAATATAAATATATATAATATATATATAAGTATATAAAAAGAGAGATATAGAAAA
>JABUQX010108148.1:0-20550 GCA_015478945.1 Trachelipus rathkii | reverse complement strand
TTTTCGATAATATACGTGATACTTGGATTCATGTATCAACACTGACACAATCCGATTGCTCTGTCCAAAGCATTTTTTGCGAGAAGACAGCCTAAGAACCAATAGCATCGCTTTTGGTACAAAAGACAAATGAAATTTCATATATATATATATCATAATCAATATAAATACTAATATAATATATATATATAATATATATATTATTTATTATATTATATAATATATTATATATATACTTAGATATATTATTAATATATTAAATATATATTATATATATATATATTATAATAATATATATATTATATTATATATAATATATATATATACTTATATATAATATATAAATAGTATACATATATATAATATATCTATATATAATATATAATATATTATATATATATATATATATATATTATATAATAATACTGACAGAATCTCACTAACCATTTTGAATCCATATAACCCTGACACCAATAGTAAAAACATACATCTGAGAACACCTCTATCAATATTTAAACAACACATCATCAAATCAGCAACCTTTACATACCTAAGGTCACCAGAGAAATCCTAAATCCCAAACTGGATCCCCGAAATCAGTCAAACTTAATTAGCAAAGAAACTCCCTCTGAAAACTCCGACCCTATATAGTCACAAAACCACAAACCACAATAACACTAATCTAAACACTCAGATCTCAATCTACATAACCACCAACACCAACTGACAAGTTTTACAGAATCCTTTACAGAACAATATCTTCACGCCATAGATAATAAGGAAAACCTGCAGGTTATCAAAACTAAACACAATTCGCAAAACAACCCCCTCCCTCACACGATAATCCCCATCCCTGCCCGACAACTCCCTCCCTTCCTTCAAAACAACAAGCAGACAGCTCGCAAAACACTACGCTAATATCTACCGTAAACCAACTCACACCCATAATAGGTAATAGAATAAACACTCAAAAAAACTCTCCTCGATCAACAACCCTCCACTTCCATTTAACACCAAACATTTGATATCAGACGGCACAAAGTCCAAAACCCTTAAAACAATTCACCCAGCCCAACAGGACCGAAGACTCCCAATCTCAGTCAAACTACCACCTCGAACACCTGAGGAGGAAAAAGCCAATTCTCTCATATCAAAGAAATCTATTAACTAATCCTGGAAACTCAACTACATACCCCCAATCTGAAAACAAGCACTCATTTATCCCAAAATTGAAACCAAAAAAAAAGGACCCCAATTCCCCATCCTCCCATCGCCCAATCTCTCTCCTCTCCACGATAGAAACTAAGGGAGATTTGCTACAAAATATTCAACAACAATATCCCACACATCACCCTCCCACCAAACTTCCAACACGGATTTAAAGCAATCATTACAACAACAGCCCTCACTTCCCTCACACAAACAACCATAATTAAGCGCTTCAACAATCCCCATCACACGACATACTACACACCATGACATTAACAAAGCCTTTGACACTGTCACCACATACATCCTTATACAAAAATCCTTCAATCCCCCCTAGAAAACAGTGATAAAAAGTGGCTTTCAACTTTCCCTTACCAATAGATATGCCAAATCCTCCATAAAAACACCCTATCACACTCCATTAAACTAACAAAACGGCGAACAGGGCAGCCATTACTCTCTCCTTCCTCTTCAATACCTCCTATTCGTAAATCTTTCTCCGAGCTTTCTTTATTGAATCCACAAACTAATTAACTTTACCGCAGACGACATCGTCATCATTACCCCACACGCACTTGTAAATACAGACCACCCACACACCAAGAATACGGTACAAGTTATTTTAGAAATTCTGGTTACCACGACCAATTAGGAATACACAGTCAGTCCCCTTAAGATCCTCACATCACCCTCCTAACCACGACCGCCACCAATCCATCGAGTTTTCCACCCAAGTTAGTCTACCTGCAGACACAACCCCCTCCCCCAAAAACAACAGAACCCTCAAAAATATTTAGACTAACTATACGACCACACATTTGATCTTCTCCCCCCACATCGACCAACATTACTTCCCTCAACCCAACGAAATTAACACCCTCCAGAAACCGTCTCCCAACACAAACTCAGCGACAGAAAACAAGCCTTTAACCACAATCTACAAACAACTTCCTAGAACAACAATATAGAACTATGCCTCCCCGCATTGTTCCGCAACAGTCACAGACACCAACTTAACAAGAATTTAGCAAGCTACAACAGAGAACACTGCGCATGTAGGATTAGATCAGCGGATTTACTAGAAACACCCCAAGTCGCAGACAGTATTACACGATCGAGACACAGTATCCTTCCCATCCGCTACGCCACTTGAGAGATGGATAGGGAAAACACAATATATCCCAATAACAAACTCAATCAACCCCAGTCACTATGCACCAAAGATACATCACCAACCCCCCACCCCCGACAATAAAAAAATCCCCCTCCTTCAAGCGAAACTTTTTAATACATCTAACAACAAACATCCCCCCTCACTCCCAAACAGGTCTTGGCTTAACCCACATCCATAGCACGTTAGCTAACACATATTCTCAAAACCGCGCCGCAGAAAACATAGGTCTACTTAAAAGACACCAATCCCCAAGACAGTGTCCCCATAGAAGAGACCGCGTCAGGAAGAGAGACACAGATATTAACCGTCGGCCGGAGCGGAGTCAGGATCAACACCCGAAATCGTGTATGCACATATAAATTACAGATTCAAAAGCTAGACAAGGCGGTGGTTTCCGGCCTCATCTGCACTAGGATGGTTTGTTATATCCCAGGACACATGGAGGCATCCTGTGCTGGGGCCCGCAGCCTGCGACCGGCGCCCACCGGTACGCACGCAATGCGCGTGGTAACTTCTCTTCTCGCCGTTGTGAACACCTCCCAGAGCCAGGTGGCCGGCTTTCTGGAGGCGGTGTGCTGCCTCTACTAAGGTGGGCGCGGGCCAGACAGAAATATTATATATATATTATATAATATATAATAATTATATGTATATATATACTATATAGTATGATAATATATAATATATTTATATAAATAATTATATATATAGTTATTATATATATAATATAGGTATATATATATATATATCATATTATAGTTTATATATAATATAAGTTATATATAATATATATATTTATATATAGTATACGTAAATTTTCTATATATATATTATACATATATATATTATATATATATAATATAATATATATATATATAATTATATATATATAAGTATCTAGTCTTAATAGTCATATAATATATATATATTCATCATCTCATCATCATCATCGATTCATCTTCACCCCGACTGCTCCCTAAGAATTATGGCATAATAAAGTAAGGATGCGTAGCATAGCACTGGAAACGAGAACAATAAGTAGAAGAAACATTGACCAAGTCCGAAAAGAAAGCCACAGCCTTGACCATCCCATTATATCTGTTTAAATGAGAACTTCGTACGCAGGCTCAGAAGAGCCAACACAGGACAATGTCACACTGATCGATTAGGGTCCTATGACAACCCAGAAATACGCCGTTTTTAAAAAAAGCAAATGTGAAAGGCAGTACGGAATACGCACTTGCAGTTACGACACTAAATGGAAATAGAATTTTTGAGCCAAAATAAATAATTTGAAAATAAAAATATTCTATGGATATATCCTGAAATGCGGAGACTCGGAGCCTTCAAGGTTTAAGTCAGCCATCAGGAATTAGTAACATAATTATTTTTAATTTTTGCCCGGTTAACGAATCATACAGTGCATTAACCAAACGTTTGCACACTTTATTGTCGTTTGAATAGAATTCGGCACACGTTGATTCATAATTGAATTCAGCCGCAGAATTCCTAGTGACCTCAATGCGAAGCCGTTATATATTAAAAACTTCATATTATAAAAACAATAGAGACAGTATATACTTATATATATATATATATTATTAATATATATTTATATATATATATATATAATATATATATATATTATATTATATATAGTATAAACATATAAAATATCGGACGATTCGGATATCTAGAAAATATATATATAATATATATAATATATATATATATATTATAAATATATATGTATAATATAGTATACATTGGGGCGTAGCAGGCATTTCCATTCAGTCGGGAGGCAACAGGGTTTGATAAATAATATATATATATAATATATATAAAATATATATATATATAATTATAAATTATATATTACTATATATATAAATATATTTATATATATTAGATATATTAATTATAATATAATATATTATCAATGATATTATAGTAGTATTATAGACTTCGCTATATAATGATGTGTCTTCAAAATTGCCTAAGAAATATGTTCATAATTTTTATATTCCGCCAAGAATTTTAGGTGGGCGGCAAGTGCCCCCCCCCCTGCACCCCCTGCCTACAATATATATATCGTATAGATATATATATATATTAATAGTATATATATATATAAGGAATACATCTTACGAAAAATAAATCTAATAAATAGATATATTAATTTAGTTACCAATAAATTATAAATAATCATTTATATTGATTTTTAAAATTGTTTTTAAAGAATTAAAAAAGGTTGAGGTTAATTTTAAGGAAGTCTCATATATATTTCACATAAGTAATAAACACACCTACATTTTAAAATTTTATGCTAGTGCCAAAGATGCTTATTCAAATTAAAGTTTAAGCAATATTCACACGTATTATAATCTATGGGTTGGTAAAGCCGCTAACAAAAAGAAATATTAATATATAATTATGAGTATATATATATTTATATATACTAATGATATATATATACTTATATATATAATATTAATATATATGAATAGTATATATATAATAAATATCATATTATATATAATCATATTCTAATTTTTTATCAAATTTTAAGCATTATTTACTATGTTTTCTATTTCAAAATCAAAATTTGGATAAACTCGTTTAATTTTGATATTTTAAGAAAAGTTTTTAAATTGGTAATACTCAAATACTTGAGGAAAGAGTTAAAGATAAATTCTCTACTTTGAAATTAAATCACTTAATCCTTCTACTTTTCATAATTTGCGAATGGGCATATAGTAAAAGCTTGTATATTGAGAAATTACTTTGATTTGTAAAATGAAGATTAAAATTATGAAAGTCAAACAATGAAAATTAATATAAAATTAATTTGTTTTGAAGAAATGGAAATTATGCTTAAGAAAAAAACTTAATTTGATTTTGTAAATTACATTAGTTAACCTTTCCATAATAATGACTCTAATAACAACCAACAGAATGAAAAGTTATTCGCATAAAAAATTCAACTTACTTTTAATAAATGATTCAATTAATAAATAATTATATAATGGTATTTTTCTACTTACGAGCCTAGACTTTTCCGTGTCTTCTTGCAAAACCACTTTTAAAGTAAAAATGAATTTTAGCAAAATTTTAATCTTATATAATATATAATTATTATATATATATATAGATATAGATTATATATATATATATATATATATATATACTAATATATATATATAATATATATATATATTATATATATATAATGTAATATATATATATAATTATATTATATATATATATAATAATATAATATAATATAATATAATCAAATATAATATATCATAATATAAATATATCAACTATATTTGAATAAATATAAATATAATATATCCACACAATAATATAATATTTAATATATTATATACTTGTAAATAAGTTAAGTCTTAAACTTCCCAGAAAATTTCTTTTAAGACTTACGAACAATAAATGAAATTTTTCTGGAGTCGAATAATTTTTCTATGCTTCACAACAAAGAAATAACTTTAAAAATACTCTCTTTAGCGATTTACGTTAAGTATTAATATTGAAGTTTTACCAGTTCACTTTTCACAATCTGCTGTCTATATATTTCCTTTTATGGCTTACATTATGCAGCGAAGAATGAGGCTCTCGCTTTCTAGTTCCTCATCTCTATACTAGGTGGGTGTTCCAATCCTGGATCTTCCTAGGAATGCTGTATCCTGTGAAAATCTTAAGAAAATCTTAAGAATCTATTGAACGTGGTCTTTGCCAAATTAATAAACTTTTTACCAGAAGAAAATTGTAGTGAAATATGGAGTAATGAGGAATCTTCTAACTTAATTAAATAAAAACATATTAGATTATAAAGGTTTTACCATCTGGGTTTTACCCTATACTTCACCATTGGGTCTTTTTATATGAATATAAATTACTTTAATGAATCATGTTACTTAGAATATTTCACAGACTTCAAGCAATATATCATCTTTTTCATACTATTATATTGATCAATATAATATAATTATATTATAATATATATTATATATATATATATATATAATAAATATATAGTAATATACTATACTATAATACTTATATATATATTTATATATATAATCATATACATATATAATCATCCAGTGGCGAAGCGTCCATATCTATTAGATGCGGAGATGACTGTACCATGAATGAGAATACAAAAAATGTAACAAACTCTAATCCTTTTTTTCAAAATTATTTCTAATTTTATTCTTCATTTTTCCATTTGTATATATATTATATATTTAACCATAATATATATATATACTAACATACTAACTATATATATATAATATATATATATCTATTATATATATATATAATATCTATATATCATTATATACTATAATATTATATATATATATATATAGTAATATATATTAACAATGCGCTTGAAAAAGCGGGAGTCAATCTAAAATAAATTAATATTAAAATAAAACATGGCAGCGATAATCTCCTAAATATTTTGGAAATCTAAATTCTTCATATATTATTATAATGTCTCACATCTTCTTTTTTAAATCAAAATTGCCAAAAAAAATGTATAATCATATAAACATACAAGCAGCCATCTCTAAATTTGTCGCTGAAACCCTATTTGATATTATGAAAAACGCATTGAAACAATTAAGATACAATATAGGCGCAAAAATTCTGAAGTTATCTTTTTTAATGCATTCATCGCAGTGTACTGATGCTTTTTTAAAATCTGTGATATATCATCATTATTATGGTTAATAATTATCTTACACTAAACATACTTTATTATTATTATTATTATATTATTATTATTTTCTATATTTTATTATTATTTTATTATATTGATTTTATTATATTATTTATTATTATTGTATTTTTATTATTGATATATTTATGTATTTACACTGGTCATAATGACTTTTGGAACAATAAAACGGGGATAGGTGTTCTATGTAGGATATAGTTGTCCTGAATTGCGAAGATGTAGTCTAAATGACCGTGATCCACGTCACCAATTGTCTGCTTATGAAGTCAATTTACTGAGACGAATGCGTGAACACGAAAAATCATTTTAAAATATATAATGTTCTCGCTCAAGAAACTTATGTGTATTATGCTGCACTCTATTACAGAGTGTATTTCAGTGTAAATGTGTGTCTGTTGTGTTGTAAGTCTTCTATTATTATAATATTATATATATAGTATATAATATTATACTATATATATAATAACTATATTATATATCTATCATATATATATATAGTATATATATAATATAATAGTTATATATATATTATATATGTATACATATATCATATATATATATATATATATATATATACATATATATATATATACTATTATATAAATATAATATTATATAATAATATGTTTATATGGGTTATATCATATATTATAAGTGTGTTAATATTATAGTTATTAGGTATTTATAATATTATATTTATTTATTTGTGGTAGTGTATATATATATACGAGATATATATATTGGATATAGTATATGTGAGTAGAAATACTATATATATTTATATAGAGTAGGATTTATCATATATATATTATATATGTTATATTATATATTATATAATATGATACCCACTATAGTTATGTTATATATATAATATATAGTATGAAATAGTTATTTTTTTTTATCGTTTTAAATTATTAAAATGTTAAAGTAAATTTTTTTCAGATTTAACAGCGCATCGTGAATATTTAAGTTGTTTCAGATATATTATTTTAAAACAGTATGTTGTACGCAATACCGTGGTTGATACTCTTCGAATGTCTTTTGCATACGATATGTGACGACGGTATGACTACGAAAAGTTCACGGAAACAATCAACTCACTTGTTTAAAAAGGCTTCATAACGTATATTTAAGTGTGCGTGGTGACCAGCAATATAGGCCATTGTTATATTATTATATTTTTAAGCACATCTTTGAACGTGGTTACGAGTTGGGTAAAAAGTTGAAAAAGCGCTATGGCCCTTGGCTGGCGGTAGTCGGTCCGATTGGATTATAAATTATATCATGATACAAGATTGCACTTGCTTGTAACAAATGTATTGGCTGTTCAATAATCAAAAGACTAACGAAACAGCCTATCGACAATTAACTCAGCCTAGGAGCACCAGTCCGCCCCATAATGATGCAGAAGCTACCCGATTCCCTATAGCACCAGCTTCTTGGAAAAAAGTTCCTGACTCAGATGAAGATTTGTTTGACTCTAATGCTGCAGCATCGGGTGCTGCAGAAATGCCAAATTATCCCAAGTACGAAACTCAAAGTGACAACACAGCCACACTACTGAATACGGCAAGCCGGAACTAAAATGATTTAAGTTCACGAACCTCGATATTTGTCAAACGAGCAAGCATGAAAATCTTTAGCGTTTCACGCCAGCTGCAGCAGAGTGGAACTTGTTTTTTAGGAATTTATTACAGGCGTTACACTATTATATATATAGAAATAGAAACAGCGAATATGTAAGAAAATATTTTTTACCGAAGAGTAACCTTAATATGTTCATGTATCAGTGAGTTGAAAATGGCACTATGCCGTGAGCTTGGAATATCATTCCAGTCATTTAGCATGAGGAAATGGCGGCTTAATGTCATAGACGCCTTCAAGAACGATAGGCTAAGAAGCCCGTCTTATTGCATTAACTCAAACAAGTATTCTCCTCAGCTTCCGGTTTGCGCATCGGCTGTTTGGAATGAAGGAAACCTATCGGAAAGTTATGCTCACCGAAACTATCTGAAAGGCTATTAATACTAATGACCATACATGGCCTTAGCTCGTATGTTGATTGAAGTTGTCGTGATCCCTCTCTTGCGTCTACAGGGAGATCTCAACCAAACACTGTTGATCTTTTGTGTTTATGAGACAGCCGAGATATAAGGGACATCCTGCGTACGCAAAAACCATGGAGAAGAAAAGAGATCACATATACCCGGAGCAAAGGAGAAATGTTCAAGTTCAATTAACACTCAGCGATCGTATAAGTAGTAGGTATAGCAAAGTTAATTACCAAGAACTTAGGCGCAGAATTCACTACAATTGACATTTTTTACGCATTCCTCATCTGACTTCTTTCACCCAAATCTCGACGCCAGTATCAGCGAGGCGAACAAGCGTGAAAGATCACCCCCAAGTTAATACAGCCAATGGAAGGAAACGTTCACGCCGGATGGGGCATGAATAGCAATGATGAGTGACTTCACCTCTGGTTTCTGAAGACAAGAGAAGCACACTTGGAGAACATCACGAAAAGAAAAAGTAGTTATCGCAAGTTCAATGGGGCCACACTTCACAAGAAAAGGTAATATTTAATTTTAATTTTTCATCTCGGTCAATACATACATACATACATGTTTATTACTAGCGTACATTTTCGATAACACCTCTGATAAACATTTGACAATTAAAACTACCTAGTTAACTTTATAGTCAAGCTATCACTTTAATAATTGAAATATGCTGTTGTTTACATAACATACCGTCACTTATTTGGAGGATATTACAACGCCTTCTAAAATTTGGCAAAGTCTGTATGTAAACATCTAAAAAACATAAGATACGCAGATTGCTAAAATACATTTTTGAATCTGCGATGGAAAACGTATGTTCCTCACTAATTTTATTTACATTACGCGACAAACTTTTCCCAAAAAAATTTTGGTTGACCCAGTGTTTATTATTAATTTAATTAACATATTATTATCTATTATTATCTATTGTTTATCATTATCTATATTTATATATATTTACTATTATTATTATTAATTATTTTATTAGTTACTTAATATTATCTATCTATTTATTATTAATATTAATTATCTCATTTTATTATTATGATCCAATTGTTATCAATTTATATTATATTAATTTATTATTATTATCATATTATTATATTAATTATCTATATTATTATCTATTATTATATTATTCTATTAATTTTATTTATACTATTTTATATTTTATTTATAATTTATATTATTATATTTTATAGAACTTTACTATATATATATATATATAAAATATAGTTATGTATACATATCCTAGTATTAATATAGTATATAAATATAATATATATATTATATCATTATATTATATGTTCATGTACATATATAATTATATATATCATATAACTTTTCATCAGAGTTCCCCACTCAAGGGCTGATGAACTAGGTTGGGAGGGCACGATGGTTGGATTAATGAATTGAGTTGCTGGATAGAACAACAGTGTGTACAACTTAAATCGGCAAATTAAGTCTGATCATGGAACATGAGTGAAGAGTGGTGTCCACCAGGGTATTCGAAGCTGGGCCACTATTGTCTCCTAATATTATAAAATGATTCATAGACAGGGACATTAAGACTGCAAAGTTTTTCTAAGTTGCACAGATGATACCCAAGTGGCAACTCAGTTTAAGAGTAGTGGAAAGATGCATAAAGATTCAACGAATGATCTTTGAATAAACTTCTTCGGCTATGACAATAGTGAGCCAAACGAATTTTAATTTCGTAAAAAGATGTAAGGTTCTCTCACCTAGGTTTCTCAAAATAAACGTTTTAAACTATCTACTATGGGGATTGGCTTGGATCTGTGGACCAAGAAAACAAGTTTAGTGTTGACTATAAGCAGTTCTAATTTGAAAGTAAGCTAATAAGTGTCTTGAGAGAGCAAGGAAATAAACTAGAATTGGATACTCGGTGCATAATAAAATCGTAATAGTAACAGAAAATACACAAATGTGAGAAATGAAGCAAAAAGGAAGGCCGAATAAATTAGAAGTATTAGATGCACCAAGTTTGGGCCCCTACTAGTTAAAGAAAGACTTAGATATGCTAGAGGAATGGCAACGTAGAGCAACAAGGATGATTTCTGGGTTTGGGTTAAAAGCTATCGAGCGCAGAGGCTGAAGGAAGTTAGGGAATGTTTTCTGCTATATAGGCGGACTTCTCTCAAGAGGGGACGATGATACAAAGTCTTCAAAACTTGTATATCTATATTGATCAATACGGAGGACAATAAATTAAGAAGAAAGCATGGCCACCTATGATATAACAAAAGCTATCTTTCAGCATGGGTTTAAATGATTTGGAAGGGATTTATATCAAATTAGTCTTTAAGATTATAAATTATATAGATTCAAGTTCAACTAAATAAGTACTATACTATATACTATAATAATATATTATGATATAATATAGTATATATCATATATATAATGTTACATAAATATAACTAATATTATATTATAATATATATAATATCTTATACTATATAATATATATATTATTATATATACTAATATACTATCAATACTATATATATATATATATTTATAATATTATAAATATATACCTTACTATATATATATATTATATTATATAATATATTAATATATTCTCAGAAATCAAGGACTCTAGTCTAGATCACAATTCTGGACAAATGCCACGCTCGCCACTGAATAATATAGTATATAATATATAATATATATATATAGATAATAATAATATATATATATAAATATATAATATTATATTAGAATTATACTTGATATATATACACTAATAATATATGATTATATACTATATAACTCCCAGGAAGAGACTTTCGCCTGTCAGTGGCTCCAGCATCTTCTTCTTCCTGGCCGAAACTCAACACCTAGAACGCACTCCCAGATAAACCATTTCTCAGCCTCAATGATTTCACGGACGCCAGTCCTCGAGTTAAACCACTCTCAGGTAGCTTTCGCCCTCCAGCAGAACTAAGCCTTATTCTATCCATAGCCTCAAAACTCGTTTCTACTCAGAGATCTCCAGAGCATCTTGAGTTTCTAGTCGCATCAAGAATATCTTAACCGCTTGGACCAAGATTAATACAAAGCAAAAGCGAACAGGAGCCGCAGTGTGCTAGCCCTGGTCGCCCCTATAACCAATGCGACAGAAATCTTCATTGTGGCCTGACCACTACGAACACATTAACCTTCTTGAAACCTTTTGGAAGATTCTGTAGGTGCCCGGGAATTTTTTTCTTACTCGCAAACTACTCCAGTTACTATAAAGGCGCTTATTATGCCTGTTTGGCAGTTACTGTTCTCAAGATTGGGCTGGGCTACCGGCTTCCACTCATAATCTATTGGAAGTAGAGAGTTGAGTCGTAAACGCTAAGAGACTAACTTAACGATTGGTGTCCCTACTTTCAAAAACCTCTCCTTGACCCTCTAACTCTTCTGCGACCGTAGCGTTTGGCGACACATTCCTTTTCCTAATAGGTACTACACGCAGGGTAGATGCTTAAGAGAGAGTTGCCACTCGCCTTCCACCTCCATTTTGCGTCGCCCTCGCAATACAAAGGGTGCCATCGCTCTGCATGAATTTTAGCGAGAGCATTAAAATCCCCAGACTCCGTTCGTTGCTGGTGCCTCCTATCTTTCCAGCCACTTCTGTCTTGTGGAACTCCTTGTCTCTCTAATTTTCTATTAATCATCCTCTCTTTAAACAGAGAGGTTTGCGCCCACCTGAGACATTTGTGTTAGGTTTAGGCTCGGGGTGGGCTTTCCTGTATTGTATTTCCTGCCCCCTCCGTTGAAAGGGCTCAGCCCGGATTTTCACAGGATACTGGTAAAAAATATAATCATATATTTATATAATAATATATAATATACTAATATATATATTAATATAGTATCTATATAAATATTAGTATATATATAATTATATATATATAATATATATATATAAATATATATATAATATATATATAAATATATTATATATATATATATATATATATACTATATTATATATAGTAATATTAAGTGATATTTTATAATATTATATATATATTATATATATATATAAATATATATTAATATATATATATCTATTATAATACTATATATAATTAGTATATATAATATATATATATATATATATACTACTATATAATTATCTAATATAAATAATAATATATAAAATTATAAACTATTATTATTTATATATATATATATATATATATATACATATCATAAATATATATACTATACTAATATATATAATATATATAATATATAATATATATATATATATATATTATATATATACTAATATATTATATATAAATAGTATTATTATATATAATATATAATAGGCATATAGTATATATTTAATATATATGATATAATACATAATAATATATTAATATATCTATATATATAACTATTATTATATATTATATAGTAATATATATATAGATTATATATATATTATAATATAATATTTTATTATATATATAATATAATTATATTTATATATTTAATATATCTATATATATAATATATATATATACTATATATAATATAATATATATATATATATATATAATATATATAGTATATATTATATTATATATATATAATAATATATTTAATATCATATATATATATATATATATACTTATATATATATATATTATATATATATATAACTATATATACTATTGTTATTATATACTTACTATAGTATATTATATATATATATAATATATAAATATATATAGTATATTATATATATATATTTTTTTTTTTTTTCTTTTTTTTTTTTTTTTTTTTTCCGGGTTTGTGTCAACCCACAAGTATAAGTTTCTTACGCACATTTGCATTGGCCGATCGCCACCGGAAGTTCTATTGTGCCATTTCCCAATTTATATAAAATCAATTTTTGAAAACCCATTTGTTTTTTTATTATGACAAGAATGGAAAAAAGATTTAAAAATTTATACCAAATAAATTTAATTAAATTTTAAGAATTTTATGAAAAATACAAACAGTTACTTAAATCGTTTGCATTTACAGTTTAATTACAGATTGTTGAAAAATAATTTTAAGGATCAATTTTAATTTTTTTTCTTTTTTTTTTTTTTTTTATTGCAAGCCTTTTTTAAAAAGTAATCCAACAATATTTAATTTGAAAAGCATTAAAAAAATCAGTTCAATTAATTTTTAAAAAAAACCATTAAATACTTATTTTGTCAAATAATATAATAATAATAATAAAATAATAATAATAATAATTACATAATAATATAAGAATAATATAAATTAAATAATAATATAATAATAATTAATAATAAATTAGAATAATAATATAATAATACTTAAATAATACATTTATAATAATAATAATTCAATAATAAATATATAAATTTAAAAATTAATAAATAAATAATAATAATTATATAAATAATAAATTAATAAAATAATAATAAAATAAATAATTATATATATAGAAAATAATAATTAAACAAAAAAGATATATAACCCAAGATAATAAATAAAATTAATCGAGGGTAAACTTTGTAAAAACTATTATCTGTGTTTTTATTCAAATAATTCGCGACTATTTAAGATCCAAATTGATTGCGATATGTAAATAAATAGTTAAATCGATAAATCAATATGAATATTTAAGTAAATTTACTAACTTAAATATCTAAATGAAAAAAATGGACTGATTTGCATATTCTTGAAATAATAGTTTAATAAATATGAATTAATTAAGAATGACATTTGTAGGACTCAGACATCAATAATAATAAACTTTATAAATCTGCATAGACTAAGTTGATAATTTATCTAAAAACATTACCAGTTTGTATTGAGTGTTTAAATACGATTATATAAAAATATTTCAAAAATTCCTTCGAAATAAATAAAAAAAATTTATTCCCCTACAATTAGATAAATAAGGTAGTAATATATTGCAGTTATGCTTAAATATATAAAACCGTATTAGAGTGAAAAGACACCCCTAAGGACAACAACTAGTTCTAAATACTGAGTCCCTGCTCCTAAACTTTCACATGGAGAGATTCCTCAAAGTGTCCGAGAAGTAGGTGGATCCTGCCTATGAGGTATAATGAAACAATCCATATTTAGATTTTACTGAAGAAATAAGACAAATAAAGAAAATTACTCGTTCTTTAAGTGATATAGCTCAAAGTCAAATTAATAATCCTTTAATGGGGAAAGAAATATTATTAAATATCCTCAAGATATAATAAACTCACTGAATTATACCACATAAGTGAACTAATCGATCAATTTACCATAATTTTATTGGATATTGGAATATGTAAAGTAGTTCTAATAAAAAAATAATAACAGAATTCTAACCTCAATATATACATAATTCCAAAATTTTAATGACTAATCAATAACATAATAATAATTATCAGATAATTATAATACTCTATATCAAATGAGTGATAATAGTAATATTAACTCATATGTGTTATCACGATAATAATAACATATAAGTGGTGGCCTGAGTTATAATTTAATATGAAATTGAAGTAATTAATGTTTTAAAAATATAAATGAATATAAATTAAGCTTCTTTTCTTATTTATAGATTTTTGAAGTTTAACAATCCTATCTATAAGAATTTGTTGTGGCATATATTAATATGTAAATCACACAATTACTTATTAAAAATATAATATTATGTAACATTAATAAAATATAATAATTAATAATAATAATATATTCATTTTTAGTCCAACTCAACTATGATTGGCAATTTTTAAAATAAACTAAATATTAGTTGAGGTTGAATTATAACCTTCATCTTAAAAAAATATACTGAGATAAATCAAATTTAAATAATGTAAATAAAATCTAATAAATTAAATAATAATATTAAAATAATTCTAAGTTAAAATATATATAATAATAAAAATATTAAATATATCTAAATTAAATTAAATACTATAAATTATTAAATTAATATATTAATAATAATATATAATAAATAATTATATATAATAAAATAGTATTATTAAATAATTATATACATATAGTATAATAATAATAAATAAATATAATTAATATAATAAAAATATATAATAGAGATAATATATAATATATATATAATATAAATAAATAATAATAATAATAATAATCAATAATAATAATAAATAATAATAATACATATAATAATAAATAATAAATTAAATAATAACTCGTTATTCAACTCCCCAAGCTCTCCCTAAGAGGAAATCCTTATAAATATACTCATATGCATTTAATGAATTATTCTAAACGCTGGACCAAAGAGTTAAATAACATACCAGCCATAAAAGGTAAATAAACCGGGTTACCTAGCCCCCTTAGTCGTCCACCCTACCATAACCCATTCTGAAAAGAAAAATCTTATTTGTCCTGAACGTAACCCGAAATTAAACCTTCTTATATTGGTTCAATAATTTCTTAATCTGACTTAACCCTATAAGTTTCACATCTTATATAAATATATATAGTATAAATATAATATAATATAGATAATATATAAAAGATTTATAAAATTTATTCGATAATGTATATTTAGATATAAATAAATTAGTTTTACATATATTTCTTTTTAACTTACAAGGGAAAAAAGTTCATTAATTATAAAGAAACAACCATTCTGCCTTTTAGTAACTAACGAATATAATTATTTTTTCTTTAATTCCGTCTAATTCCGGTTCCAGCCAGATACGCAAAAATTTCTATAAGATTACCACTATATACGGTACACCACCTAACATATAATATATACTATATATAACTATATTATCTATATAATATATATATATATAATATTACAGGTGTGATTTACGAAAATAGGGGACAAATTTGGTAAGGATTAATGCTTAGTCAGATCTGTATAGAACAGAGGTTAGTATCCGAAACAAATAAGTTATCCACCCTGTAAAAATGATTTACCTCATATTTTAGTAAGTATAAATATGAAGTTAAATGAACTATTTTAAAGATGTTACCCTGGTCTGATTCATAATATACATTGCTGGCCGTAAAGGTTGGTTATTAAATGATATATATATTAAATATGTTAAATACATTCTGTTATTATTATTAATATTAATTTTATAATTAAATATTTAAAATCATTTTAAAATTATTTATATTAATCAATTTTTAATAATTATATATTATAATTTTAATATTAATTACCTAAATTTATATTATTTATTATTAGCTTTATTAATTACGTGTATTAAGTGCAAATATACAATTATTATTTTAATTTAATATAAAGTAATAAATTGATAATTGATTCACAGTGAATTTCCTACATATATTTATTTTAATATATATATATAATATACTTTTAGTTATATTTATAAATTACTATGATCCAATTTTCCAGTATAAGTATACTATAATATAAGCTATCTATATAATTCAATCATATAGTATGTATTAAATTAATAATATTAATTAATTAAATTGTTATATTAGCTCATATATCATTACTGAAATTATACAGCTATAAATTAAGGTAGTATAGTAAAGTTTAAATTATAAATGATTCCGTTTATTATTCTAATTTTAATATTAAATGCTAAAATTAGTTATAGTGATAAGCCGTATTTCCCCGAGTAATTGTCCCCGTAACTCCTTATCATAACTTAGTAATATTAATCAAATTACTAATTCTTAAATAAATAAATAAAGTAGTACCTAATTAGCAATTATTACTAAAGTGTATCAATATTAATCTTTAATTTCATTGTTCCATCATCTTGGCTTATAATATTATAACGTTATGGAGGTTTCTATAGATCTATCATAATCTAATTAGGAAATATCACACAAATATTACAAATCATAAAACTACATATTAATACTTATCTCACTCATATATTTATACTAGAGATAATTTTAATAAGGTAATAATTAGGATTGAATGAATAATATAAATTATTAATAATTACTATAAATTTATTACAAATCTATGTATATATAATATATATATATATATATAGTAATATAATATAATATAATATCTTATATATAATCATAATATATTAATAATAATATTATATATATATATAATATAATATTAATATATAATATAATATATATAATTAATATTATAAATATATATATATATATAATATTATAATATTAAATTATATATAATTATATAATATTTTATATAATATATTATTATATATATATATAATATATAATATATATTATAATATTTAATATATAAAATAATATATATATTAATATTAATTGATTTAATATTATATTATAATATATATATAATTTATATAATATATATTAATATTAATATTAACTCTAATAAGGTATATATATATATATATATATTTAATATATAAATTAATATCATATATATATATAATATTAGATTATATATATAATATAAAATTATTATAATATCATTACTATTAATAATATAAATATAAATTAATATTTTTTTTTAATATATTAAATATTAATTTATAATAATTATTATAATACTATATATATATTATATATATATATATAATTAATATAATAAATATACATATTATATAATATAATATATTATATATATACATATATATTAATATATTATTACATCTATATATATTATATATAATTATTTTAATACTAATTTAGTGTAATAAATAACTAAGCCACCGTTTCCCATATCAACATAAATATGCTAGGTTAAAGGTTGAGTGTTCAATCTCCATAATACATCATTGATTAATAAGTTAGCCTACAGAATTAAATGTTTAATCATTAGGGTAAAGTAATAGTAATTAAATGCTAGAAGGGCGTCCCAGCCCCAAACAAAGCCAGCGATATAAAAGATAATCTTTCATATTTAAGAAATCTGCAAATGCGTCGAAGACATCAACCGATCCACAAGTAGACCATAACATTAATTAAATATAAAGCTAGCTTCTTTATTTGTTTAATTACTCAAATGTGTGTTGTTATTACTAAATTTTTGTTTATAAAAGAGATTTGAAACTATGTATGAACAATGCCACTCTTGAATAATAATTTATTAATAAATTAAATAAACATCATTATACTTTGGCTATAATAATAAAGCAAAAAATTCAATATAATAATCTAATAAGTATAATATAATACAATACTAATATATATATATAATACATATATACTAAGTATATATAAAACATTTTTGACTGATTGTTATGTAATTAATCTTTATAAAACTGTAATTTTTTTAATTTATTGTACAGATTCAGTTAAATATAATGTGTGTGTGTTTTTTATTAGTGAAATTAATCTACTTCTAAACTTCGACATTAATAAAATATAACTATGTAAAGTAAAATAAATTATATAATCGAATATAACACAAAAATTTAGTAAAAAGTATATTATTGGTATTTTCTATGTATATAGTTATTTCTTAGTAATCTATTGTGTGCTGTGTACCAAATAAAGCCTGACATAAGGCGTAGCATGTTGAGCTAACGTCGATGAGAGTGTGTGTGAATTATAAACTGTGTGAAATAAATAAAATAAACCTAAAAAATAAAAAAGCATTTAAAATTTATAAAACATTAAAACTTCTGCTTATATCTTTCTAAAGTGATGTTCATTTTTGCCGAATGTAAAGTTCTTAATATTCATAATGGAGTCTGCTCTTGTTAACCCAGTACCGTATTTCCTTTACTTGTGGGCATTACTGCTTTTAATATGCCTTCTCCTTCTTTAATTTAACCCCATAATAATCATTTTAGGCTTTTACGAGCAGTGACCTGCAAGTCCACCCAGTAGAAGCTACCAGTCTCACCTAAAAATTGGGCACGATTACTTGGCCTTACAAACAAAGTAGGCTTCTTATTCATTTTAAATTTACTGATCTAACTGGTTTTTAATATGGCCATAAATTCTTTAAATTTCATCCTTTTGCTTCTAATTCGTCTCTTTTTCCCCAATATAAATTGGCGGATAGCAGAGCCGTAAGTTTAACTGCTTTCTGCTTGCAAGCCAATTATTGGGTTTTCTTCGGGTACAGACCACTTTTCTTTTTCATTATGCCGGAAGACGGCATGAATCAACAATTAGCGGACCAGAAGGAGGTTTCTGTACCTACTTCTGAACAGCCCGCAAATCCACCTTCTAAACACCACCCCCAGTCTACACCTAAACACGCCTCCATTCACAACTAATTTAGTGAATACAGTCAATATTGACAATGACACCCTGAAAGCCGTTAATTGCCGCAAAAATTCAGACATGTTAAAGTATGACTATTTTATGCAAACTTTTTGCCTTGTCCATCTCTC
>JABUQX010108147.1:22500-39331 GCA_015478945.1 Trachelipus rathkii | reverse complement strand
ACTAAAAACGCTAATAACGCCCCATGGATTCAGTAATGATATTATTACTTAAATCAGCAATTTCTTAATGAATCAAATTTGAAACGTTCCCAGAGCAATAGATCTCCTAATTTATTATATATGCATAGCCGTCAAATATAATAAAAGCATATCATAGTTGCGCCCACGTTGATGCTCGCTTGCCACCCACATGTATGAGAAATAATTTATACTTTGAATGATTAAGACTATTAAGCAGCTTGCAGATCTAGAATACTGACTTATATTATAGTTGTAGCAGAATGCAGTCTCAATAGAACTTTAGCACGTCAGCCCAAACATACCAATATGAAATGGTGTGCCAAATTATTCATGATGAAATGCTTACATATAGAAGATGGCAAGGATCAAAATATTACCCCAAATGAGTTTTAGTTAAGCGCCTTATTGGTGACTCAAATAAAATATAATCGAATGCACTAACTAATATTGGCGAATAACAGATCTTTCCAATCCTCAAGCTCAATGCTACCATCATAGCTGCCTATGAAGCTCATAAATGGTGGCAAACGTATTCTTGTATTCTTTCAGAGATTAACTTACATTTAAGAACTTTAACTCCCATGAAAGAATAGAATCTTTACCTAAGTCAAGAGCTATATTGTTAATCGAGTTTCCATTCTGTCATATAACTGCAATCCTTTCTCCAGAATGCATCCTTCAATTAGAAATTTACTGTAATAAGATTTATGACTTCAATCAATATGGTTACGTATAGACCGGGATCACAAATACGACTCATTTTCTCAAAAAGCAGTCAGATAAATGTGCACTAATATAGACTTGACAAAGTACAAATACTTACTGAACACGTTTGCTTTACAGTACTAATTATGATTTATCAGCCAAAATTGATTGCCCTTCACAATGTAAGATCTTAAACATTAGAGTGTCTAACCATAGGGTAAATTATTACGAAGAAGTCAATTGCTCCCAATCGCGCATGCTTACTGCCACAAGCAGAACGACCAATGCTAAAAAAAAAAAAAAGATTAAACTATATAAAATGTTATACAAAAATCAATGTTGAACTAAACAAATCTTAAAAGATGACTTATAACAATAATACTAATTATAGCAGTAATGTTTATAATAATAATGCATCATTATTACAAATCTAACAAATACAACCAACAACAACAAAACAACAACAACTAACAACAACAACAACAAATAATAATAATAATAATAATAATAAGAATAATAATAAAATAATAATTTAATTAATAATAATAATAATAATAACATATAATAATAATAATAATAAACCTTAAATTTTATTATCTGACACATAAAGCCTTCGAAGGGATCTAAGGGTTCCAACCTATATAGAAGGAAACATCTGTACAAGAGGTTACTGCGCTAAAAAGCATAAGCAACGAGGACGTTATTACCTGCGCAAAGAGGAATTCCAAATACGTGCTTGCATGGGGCACATGCTTGACACCAAGACTTAGTAGCACGAATACCTGAAATATTATATATATATATATATATATATATATAATAGTATATGGAATTTAGTGAGGTATATATATATATTATATAATATAATATATATATATAATATTATATTATATATATAATATATATATTATATATATATATATATATATAATTCTATATAGGTCAGCGTTTCCATTAGTCCTCCACAGTTGGTCTCACACCGTTCGTGGGTATGTATTCTAAAATAACTATTAATGCTACACGCTAAAACTAATTACATTCTTTGGAATCAGCTCGTACAAGAGCCTATCAGTTCCTGGAAAACGTGGAAAAAAAAAAAACGATTTAAAAAGCGATTTTAGAAGAAGTAATTTATAACTTATTTTAAATTCAACGCTAAACTACGTGCCTTTAATGTTGGGTGGTGTTTAAAACTTAAGAATACCAACGGTATACCGCCCGCATGCAGGAGTCGCGCTCTCTCGCGCCTTCTGGCGCACTACGGGAGGATATTATTCGCACCCCTCCGAGGGGGAGAGTTCCGGAAACCCCCGCTCTTCGTAATTTGGCTAGTCGCGGCCTTCCTCCGCCCTCCCCTACGGGTATGAAAACATCCCCCCCATGATGTTCTCCGTCGCTCTAAAAGTACTATACGTACGATATATATATAGTATATATATATTATATATCAATATATATAAATATATATTATTATTATATAAATATATATATATAATATATATATATAATATACTAATATATATATAGTATATAATAATACTGCACTGAAAGACATTTTGAACGATTCAAACCCCGTATAACCCGTTACAAACTTGCAAAAACGCTTATCTTGCTCTATGGTACCAGATAGCTCGAAGTTTTGATATTTTTACATCATAAAATTTTGAACATATCAATTGCTATTATATTATTTCATTTAAATTACATTATATATAACGTTCAAGGCTAACGTTTTACTGCTGATTCCGAAAATGATTCCTTTTTACTGCCTAGTATAATAGATTTTTAAGATACAATGACGGACAATGAAACGCGTGCCAATATACTAATACTATAATACGGATATATTATATTATATAATATTATATAATATATGGTTATAATATATCATATTTTCTATTTATATCCAATAGGATAGATAATATATTAATAATATATATATATATATATCATATATGCATTGTGACAGAAAGTTTATTCCCAAACAACTTTTTATACATATCTACACTCTAAAACGTTTATTTATTTGGTTATGTGTTATTTGAACGTTCTTTAAAAGTCTAGGCATTAAATCAAAATGTACAGAGTTAGCTATAAGAACTGGGCCCGCTTTAAAATTAGTAATATAATAAAGGTTATAATTAGATTAGTATATAAGTGGGCATGTATACATTAAGATATGTATTAATAGATGACGGGCTTCTCCACGTGCCCCTCCAAGCCTCACCCCATCTTTTCTTCTCCACCCTCTCACCCCCCACCACTCCCACCCCCACTCTACTATAATTAAATGGATATAGCTTTTCTACTATAAACCAAAAAGTTTAACTTTTAATTATATGCCGGAAACCTGACAAATATCAACAACCATATTTCGCATAGCGACACAAGAAACAAGAAAAACTAATTTCAGTATAAGCATTGATTCGTAATAAGTTGATTATTATTTTTTTAAATTAAAAAATTAAAAAAAAAAAGTCTTAAATGCCGAAAAAAGTGAAAAAAAATGACACAATAAATTTTTTCAATTATTTTATTCGATTAGAAAAATAAAATTGCAGAGCTACACTTATAATATTGCTCTTTTCCGGCCGTGAAATAATTTGTTGCGCACATTGCATTTCGTCAGTTTTAATGTGGCCAAATGTGCTGATTCCACAATTACAGATTCAATGCAAGTAAATGTGAACTAAATACTTAGCTAGAGCTATGAAAAACACACGTATAAAAAGTACGGAGCAACAAGTCAATCAATATTCATATAAAAAACCTTTCTAATACGCAGCGCAAAACGCCATTTAGGTCAAGTTGCGTAAAACGCTCATTCATATGCGAAATCTTATACAGCTTATTACTAAGCTATTAGCGTTTACAATTGACGTTAGCGATACGTCAAAAAAAGCACGCGTCTTAATCACTTCGTAAGGAGGGGCCCTTATAGTTTGCAAGTTCCGGACTTGTCATAAGCGATTTGAAATAAGTAGAAGGTGATTATGCCTTATAAAACCAACCGACACAGATCACCTTCATTTACGATCAAACGTTTGTCAAAAACGTCGGGAAAGGCAACTTAACTATAGCTTTTAACTTCATTACAAAATCGATCTTCTTTCTCTTTTATCAAAAGGTAATCAAAAATTACAGCTACTTCTTGTTACTGTCTGACACTCCTATGCCTTCTTCTGTTTCCTAACTAATAATCTTCCTCTCTTTAAGGCCCACGCTCTGCGGGCAGCATTATAACCTCTACAAGGCTAGCCATACAACACTCTCTCCTGAAACTTATCGCGTAACTACGGACTGGAAGGATTGCGGTAGCCGCCTGCGTTTTTGTCAATGTTTTATTTTCCGCCCCCTCCTTCAGAAGGGCCCAGCCCGTGAGTACAAAACAAAAGAGTGCCCTGCTTAAAAAAAAAAAAACAAAAATAAGACACAAGGATAATATAGTGATAGAAATTATTTAAATGTTGATATTGCTACACATCTAAAAAATTGTGTCTTTATGAAAAATATATGATTCCATGTAGCGCGTTATCGCTTGATTCAATAATATATATATAATATAATATTAAATATAAGTATATATAATATATTAATATATATACTATATATATATACATATATATCTGATATATCTATAGATATATATTAATATATATCATATATATATATATAATATAACTATATAATATAATAATATAATATATATATATATAGATATCATTAGCAAATCATTAGCAAATGCTACTGTAAAAAAACCCTTTTGTATTGCTATAACTAGGAATCTAGTTTATATTTAAAAAAAACACATAATAAAACACATTTAAATACTTATATACATTTCGCGCAGCATTTCGTCATGCTAGTAACATGACCTGCTTTCTAGCTTTGACAATTAAAACCAAGGTCCGAAAAACCTGTCTTACCATTGTCCCATCTCTATTTAGTTCTGAGGAACGATATGAGTTAATCTAAAGATATTTTGGTTTTAGAAGAAGCTGAGACTCCTTTCCATAATATTCTTCTGTATATAGTCTACTACCTTTGATACCCCAGGCGGCGCGTTGAAAATTTGGCAAGTATGTATATTGCAAAATGCCTTCTGCAAGATTTCTGATTTTTCGTGTAGTAATGTTACGATATGAATGGCACATTGTTAATTAAAATCGTCTTTAATTAGCATGCGTTCGCTTGCTTAAGTCATGCTGCCCTGTTAAAGGCAGCTGCTTTCATCATGTGTGTTTAGAAGCCATGTTTATGCTGCGGGAATTTTCCGTTTTAGATGCGCTTTGAAAATCCTATGCCAGTTTCAGCCGAAATAATCAGATGTTGCAATTATTACAGCGAATTTTGTAATACATGGGCGGTCGTTTATTTTTGATTTCGGCGGTTTTAGTACAGTTTTTATACTTTAATATGTATTTGACGAACTATTTTAAAGATCGTGTGGACGAGTAATTTTTTGTGAGTTTGCATGGTAGTTATTTCTGCAGATGTGCTTATGTATGTTCTTCCTTGTATTGTGATTCTAGGCATTATTATACGTTCGTAGAAATTTCCTTTGCTTTTTTTTTATTTTGCCCTGCATAATAATTTTAATTAATTAATTACTTCAGGCTTGCTGTTAGCAGCATTAACCATATGCTGCGACGTGACATTTTTTTGCCGCCAATACCAACAACGAACCACACCCCCATAAGACAATATTTTTTAAAACCCACTATAAACTCACCATCACACCAGATATAAAATTTACTATAAAGGCGAAAAATGCGCCAAAACCATAACACATATACCGTTCTTAGACACTTTTCATAGATATCAGATCACAACACTAAAAACCTTCTTTTACTGTATATTTAGCAAAGCCCACCTCCCAAACCCACATACATAACATTTGGTAGCTCCACACCAGCAAAAAAAACACCAACAACTACACTATTCTGCCTCGTATACTTACCAGCGCCCTTTCAAATAAATATAGTTCTACCTGCTCTTAACCTAAACAAAGAAAAACAGTAATATTCTTAAAAAAAAACTCACATTCAAAAAAACTAAATCTCTTCCTACATACAAATATAATCACGGCATAATAAAAAAGCCAAAAAAACCACATTCTACGCCACATAAATTAATACGAAACAACAATAACCCAAGGAAGACATACTAGTTACCTATCTCTCTATCAAAACATAAAATCTATCCATCACCATACAAAAAAATTTACTCCCACCACTGAATAAAAAGCTAGGTTTCATGAAAAATTATATATATCATAAAAAACGTGTATAAAACCCCGAATCAAAAAATAAACGACCCCCATGATATTTACAAATACCCTGTAATAATGCAACAATCCATTATTATCGGCTGAAACCATGATTTCAAACGCAGAAATCCTAGCACTAAACATAGATCCTAAACACTCATATGCATGAAAACTCTGCCTTAACAGCTACCAAGCACTTCAACAAACAAACCATACACGATAACATTAATAACAACATGTCCATCATTCGTAACATTACAAACACAAAAATTCAGAAAACTGCAGAAGCATTGATGCTAATACACATCTTCCCAAATTCAAACGCCGCCCCTACCACTTACGGCCCATCAACTATAGACTATATACAGAACAATATTATGAGAGCTTCAGCCGAATTCTACAACAAAGAATCTAGCCATTAACCAACTTCCTCAGTAACTAAGAGAAGCACATAGAAGACCAGTTTTCCGCCTTCGTTGACATATGATCTAAAGCGAGAAAGTCGAAGGCTCAGTTACTGACAATGACCGAAATGCTTGCGCAAATGTATATTAAGTTTTTAATGAATTCGGTTTTATGTGTTTTTAAATATAAAATAAGATATTCCTAGCTAGCACACATCAAAAGGGCTTTTAATCTTCTAACTATACAGAAAACGCTTGCAAATAGTCTTTCTAGAAATAGTATATACTATAATAATAATAATATATATTATAATATATATAATATATAATATATATATATTATATATATATATATATAACTATATAATAATATAATATAATATAATTATATTATATATATTATAATATATATTATGCATGACAAACCTTAACCAAATTATCCAAAACTAACTTGAAAAAATATATGCTACATCCAGGATGTAAGTTGTGAAACGCCCAAATCACAATTCACTTTAACATCCTCGCTGCTGTGCCTATCAAGAAAATATCGCCTTTGGTGAAGATGCGCAGAGCATGATATGCACTAGGCTACAACCGTTCCAACTTAGCGAACGTTGCGCAAAAACATTTTAAAATATTAAAATAATAAATGCCTATTGTCAATCTATTTTAGTAGTAAAATCTTCCTACTCTTGGCAACTTCCTAAAAAAATAATACCTTAAGCGAAACAATTGCGTAAGTGTCCACGCATCACCTGCATAAATCGATAACTATAAAAATTTCCTATAACTATAACTTTAACAAACACAATGCGCGAGAATTAGGATACAATCACAATGGTGCCACGCACCTTAGTCATTCTACGAGCCTTAAAATTGAGAATTGTCCTAATTAATAGCATTTGCCCTTTTGAATTTATGTATAAAATTTTATAGTCTACGATTTAAATCCAGTTTTCAAATCCAGTTGTTAAAGATTAAATGCAACAAGAAAAAACATGCATGATGGGCAAGGAAGTTACACCAGAACAGAATTGTGACTGGAAAGGGCCACCACAAGAGCTAGTTGGGGTTTCTTTTCAATCCTCACGCAAAAATTTATTTGAGATTAGGGCACCCCTTGATGCCAACCAAAGGGGACGTACAAGGGGGGGGGTGGATAATGAGAAGATTTGCGTCCTTCGAGTTATCTGCCGTTGGTAATACCTATAGTAAAGTAGCATGGGGTAATCAGATTACGGCTATCTTTTTCGGCGGTCGATCTGAACAAATGGGGCTCCATCATTGAGGATAAAGTTATAGTATTAAGATCAGAGGAGTAGATCGAGACTTGAACTTGAAACTAGGACAAGGTGCCAATTCTTCAAAAAAGCGACGTACCTCGTCAGGAACAACGCGCTGCGAGTAACTACAATCTGGATCACTAATTCTTCCTGACGTTCATGATATCTAGGATCTCATGCACCTGATCATGTGTAAATCACATTGTGGAGGACCATGGGTCACCTGGAGAGAAGAAGAAAGGTGGGGGAGCGAGACAAAATCGTCCAGGGCTGGAATTAGATCAAAAAAAGGAGGCCGAAGAGAATTGTATTTTTCAAAGGCAGAGTTTATGCTACAGATCTTGAGCGAATAAGATGGTGGAGGAGGAGGAGGAGGAGGAGTTCGAGGAGGGGAAGGGAGGAGGAGGAGGCGAGGAGGGGATGAGGAAAGCGAATGAGGGTATACATAAGTTGTCATTAGGAGAGGGATGTTTTTGTTTAGGGGGTCAGAAATATTTATTCCCTACAACCAAAGGAGGTTTTGCACACTTTCTTTTAATAAAAAGTTGTCAGTGTTAGCTTATCGAATAATATCTCTTATGCTCAAATATAAAAAAACTACGCGGGATTCCGGAAAAAGGCAGAATAGAAAATTACTAAGAGTGATAGGGAGAGCCCGATACGCGATCTGTCCTCTCTCCTGAATCACGCACACCTGAAAGCAGCATTCCTCGGATCTACCCGTGGATATTTCTTTTGGAGAAATCAGGCAGGTCAAAGGGATATATCATATATATATAGTATGATATATATATATGTTCTATATATATTATAGTATATATTATATATATCTTAATTTATGAATTATATAAAATATATTAAGATATATATATAAATGATATATATATAATATATTATATATAGATATATAGTAAGATATATTAACTATATATACTATTAATTAACGATAGTATGGAAGGCAAATTTTATAAATTTTTTTTTTTAAATACTCTCCTATATTTTCTTTTTATATCCTTTATAGGGGGTTCGAGCTTTGCATACTTTACGAATTAACTAAAAAAAAAATAATTAAAAGATGTTAGTGATTCTTAATTTTTTTTATATGTTTTCAAAAATTATTGTAATAAAAATATTATCAATTATGTCTGAGCATCTTCTACTTAAAAATTAAAAACTCTGATGAGTTTTGTGTGACCCGAAACGTAAACTCAAGCAGAGGTATATAACGTAACTTATATAAAATTAAATAATTTCTAAGAATAGTGGAGTTGACTGCTTTCCAGACCATATAATAGTAGAGGTTTCACCCATATTAATATAATGATAATATATCTCTTTTTTACTAACTCAATGAATTCTTCCAAGTAGACGATCTCGTCTCAAAGCCTGCCATACATTTGTTTCAACACCACAATGATCAACGATGAGCCAATGACAAACGTATTTAAGAGAAAATGCACAGAATAGGGTTCAAGTTGCCAAATTTGACCATGAACCTCAGTGTAGAAATTCAGGACATAATTTAACTTTCTTTTAAACTTTATAAACACATGTTATAGCTATTCGCGTAAAGGAAATCCTATGGTTTCATTTTATAATATAAATTTTTTTTAGAATTAATATTGGTTGTTAAAGATATTTTTCATGTGAATCTGTGTGAAAAGTATTTTATATTTTTAAAGCAAGCGCCTTTTTAATATTGATCTCTTTCTCTCTCTCTTTTATGTTTCGTTTTTTATATTTGTTTTATTAAAATTTCTTCTCTGAGACTCTTCTCTCTCTCTCTCTCTCTTCTGATTTATATATATATATATATACCTATATATTATATATATACTATATAGATTTTTATATATTGATATTCTATAAAAGTTTAATCTATATTAATAAATTATAAATGTAAGAAAGGTAGTATATTATTATATATATATTATATATTTTATTATATATTACGGGGAGGGTTTACATACAGGCATCCATCCGGAACGATGAAATTACCCACTTGGGCATATATGGAGTGTTAGGATATGCGGAACTTTCCGATACACTCTGGTGCTCAATAAGTCGTCTATTTCGCCCCTCATCATACATACCTTCGTTCACAGAGGCGTTTATAGGTTAGTCCAGTAGGCACTCCTTTTTTTACATACCAAAAGCACTATTAGGCGTAATTACACTTCTTTTACTAACAAATAGAATCATTGTTTGGGCGAAGGGGAAAATAAATCCTGGCTTCAATCCAATATACCTTTACCCTTCTCCTTATTTTACTCTTTTGATGTAAGAGGGGCAAGATTTCGAGGGCTCGCGGATGGGTAAGGGGAATCAAATTTCCATATAGCCTAACTCTTATTGTTTAGCAATGAAAATAATTGGTATCTCTTTTAATTAATTTTCTTTAACATTCGCAGGGTTGATTCTAATTTCCACATTGTCGAACACAACTTTTCTAGGCTAAGCCCCAGGAGGGCGAATGGTCCTGACTGGTAATATCCTCCTGATGGGGAAGAGATAATCTCCAAAAACTGTTAGAGACTCCTTCGATGGGCTCTGTAGCCTCCTTAGGCCTTTGTGAAAAATCCTGAGATTCATCTCTGCCTATTCCAAAATCATATGGTTTCATTAAGGGGTCTGATGGGAAGACCTGTACCATCGCAAAATGTGGGAAGAACTGTCTCAACGCCTCACGATATGACAATAGTTGAGAGCGTTTTGAGAGATTTGGTCCTCAAAATTTAAATGTTCTGTTTTGTCATTGCTATAAAATAGAAGTGTTTAAAAGCATTTTTATTATATTATTATATCTCATTCCTGAATCGTTCAATATATATACGTATCTCGATAATAACGCACTACTGCTAATCTCTTTACACTTCTCTCTAACACTTAATCTATGCTGATTTTACATGACATCGGTGTTCATTTTCTTATATTTCTTGGTAAATCTTGTTCATTTCATGGGCTCGCTTATAGAATGACGAGCGAAAGCGTTCGAGTAGGAGTATAAAGAGTTAAACAAAAGCTTTAATACAAAATTTCACTTGTGCCTTTCAAGGTATCCTATCCTTGCGGTCTTATGGATTTGACCTATCTTGTAGTTCTTGTAGACAGATATTGAAGATGGAAGTAACAGTTTTATCCTTTAATTGTAAAATTGTAAGGTACTCGAATTAGGACTCTGTTCTATCCCCTAACTCTTTTTTTTTTCGATTACATTATTTTGAAAATCTAAAACGTCTTTCACTCTATTTATGTATCTCTTAGATGACGGATTCTTTGACATTCATTATTCTTGGGGTCCATTTTTGTGTTAAAGATGTTCTGTCCCTATTAGTGTATTTAATACATTTGACTGTTGCATCATCATCCTTCTCCTTTTACAATGGGACACATTGCTCTTTCCGATTACTCTCTAATCAAATGCTTTCCTCTTGTTGAGGAAGTTATTATATTGATATGCCACACATAGGCTTTCTTACATAGGTTTATTCATGTTAGACTCTACCTCGATTTTTCTATTTGCCCTTCTGGTTACATCCCATTTCACTCCAATTTTACTTCTCTTCCAATCTTATTGACTTGACCAACTTTCAAAACGTCATCGGGACATTTTTTGTCTCGGCTATTGTTGACTCGAGGCTTTGCGCTCTTGTTATTTTCCCTAAACTCTGTTGGAGATTATGAAAAAAGAGATATATTGTTAAAAACATAAGGGAGGACCTTGAAATATCCTAAATAAACTATTACCTAAAATGACATCCATCACCTCTCTCTCTCGTCTTCTCTCATCTTCGTCTACTCCTTCTTCTCTCTCGACGATCTGCTACTCTCTCGTCTCTCTGTCTAATATATTTAATGAATAGAATAAAAAAATCACACCTACGCTATGATGATAGATTATTATATAAATACATATTCTACTATTCTCATATAATTATATATATAAGTATATATAGCTTGTATTATATATAATATATTAATGATAATTTATTTAACTAAGTAATTATATATATATATATATATTTATAGAACATTATAAGAGGTTGACTCCGTTAATAGGGTTAGGTTAGGATAGGTTTAGGATAGGTTTAGGTTAGTTAGGTTTCTAACCCTATATTGTATTTAAATTTACCCTAATATCATATAACTTAAAAATACATTTCAATATGATTTTTACGTTCCTGGAGTCAACCTCTTACCAAATATCCATTATATATATATATATATAACTATATTATACTATATTATATATATATATAGTATATATATTATACTATTATAGTATTTATATATATATATATATATATATATATATATATATATATATTTATATATATAAATATTAGATAAATACATTTTTATTTTTTATTCATATACAATATATAATATATATATTATATATTATACTTCATATTATATATATATACTTATATATATATATATTATATAAATGGCTACTTATATAATATCTAAAGTAAATAATCCAAGTCATCAAATACAAGCTCATTATTACTAGTATTATCTTATCATATAATAATGTATGGGTATGTGTGTGATTGTGTGTTCCAAACACCCGCGAGAAGCAATCATTTTAAACAGACACAATACCGTCAATAAAACGATTTACAAGAAGCTATATTTTTACTATTTTTTCTTTTTAAATTTAAACTCTTTAAATTTAATAACAAACCCTTTTGATATTCCATTTTCACATCTTATATTAATATATATACTATTTAGTAATATAATATATATATTATAGTGAATGATTTTATTTCATATATAGTATTATTCTATATTATTATATATTATATATAATTATACTATTTATATTATTATATTAAAATAATATTATATATAATAATATATTATATGTTATCTATATATATATATATATATCAAAGACGTGATTTTTAAGAAAATATTATATTATTTATATTTGAAATTTGCATTATATATATTATAAATGTATAATATTATTATTATTATTTATTATTATTTACTATTATATTTTTATTATTTTTATATTACTTATTCTTGATTATTATTTATTTACTTTTATTTTTTAATCTAATATTATGTATCATCATTATATTATTATTACTTTATATTATTATATAGATTTGACTCTAACACAACATTTGTTTTTTACGCCCCACTTTCCCAAAAAATCAGTTCCTTTTGAAAACCATATATTAAATAACTACAAATATATATAAATAATAATATAATCATATATAATATAATAATATATATAATATACTACTATATATATATATAATATATATACTTATATTATATACTATGTGCATTTATATATATATTACCTAATATAAAATAATAATATATATAATAATATTTTACTTATAATATTTACTTATATATAAATAATATAATATTTAATATTATAATCTTATTAATTAATCTTTAGTAAAACTTTATCTTCTATATTAATAGTATTAGGTATGCTCTAAATGTACGTCTTGTGTAATAAAGATCGCATCTGAACTGGAAGCAGACCCGAACCGTTCTTCCCACATCGTTTTAAATCTTGTTTTGTCTAACTCCCTCAGGATTTCTTCTTCTTCTTTCATTTCAAAGTCAGCTGGCCTGTCATGTTCGATCTGGTGTATAGTCATAAATAAACTATACACATTTTTTCTCGCTGTGAGCCGAGGCACCTATTTATAAGTAGTAGGTTTATTATACCTAATCCTAATAATACGGTATAACTACTCATGCAATTACTATATATATAGTAGATAGCAAATGTGCAGTTATAGGATATATTTCGAACATGTGTGAAAATTGTATTTGTGGACATATTTAAATGATTCTCAGATATCTGATCATTATAACGTTTTTTATATATTCTTGTATTTTTTCTTTTACCTCTCTCCTGTTTCAAAACATAAGATAAATAAAAAAAAAAAATAAAATAATTAGAATAAAACTTGTATACATTTTATAAGTGCTTGTTAAATTTGATAACGATTTAAATTTTGGGTGATTTGTTAAAGTCACTCAATAAGTTTCTTTTATTATGAAACTGTTACCATTTGATCATATTTGGTTAATAGATGTCATTATTGTTTTCATAATAGTAGGGAGATTACAATTATGTAATATAAATACCCAACAAACCAGTCTTTCCTATCATTTCACAAAGCATTTCTATCAAGAATAGTAGATATGAGTTGTGTTGAAGGTGTACACCTTTGGGTATTTACCTGTGACCATAGCAGGCCACTTTTGGCACTTTCGCACATGCATTTTCCTCTTACGATGATTTTGAGACCTCTCCGGATTATATTTTAAGAATTTCAACAAATCCTTTTTATAATAAATACCCATTTGCTAGCTTTGTTGTCACGTAGGGTGTTAAGTGAGATGCGAGTACTACCATCTCAATGGATGCTAAGTATGCTATTTTTGGACATATTAGTTTAAAAAAAAAATAAACCAATCTTAACGATACATAGGAATGGCAAGCTACCAATTTTGATTACATAAACTTTTCGAAAATGATATATAAATAAACCACGCCAAATAATTCTGTACTCGCAAGAATTAGCTAAGTTTAATAGCTATTCATTTTACTTAATTAGCCAACTTTTATTTCTTTAAAGAAAACAAAAAATAATTGTGAGTTGATATTATTATTATTATGTTTATAATATTTTTAAACATTATTATTTATTCTAATAATTCATATTATTATTATTAATTATTATTTATATTTTATGATTTAATTTCTATTATTTATTAATTATTATTTTAGAACCACAAGCTTTTAAAGATCACTGGTAAAATATTAGTAGTGATAAATTTGTTGCACATGCAGTTTCATGTGAGAGAATTTAAATTGACAAATAAAACGTAATAATAAATTTTCATAAATTTGTTTTTGCATCCAATTAACGCTGTCAAAGGTTCATAATCATGTCTGCCTTTTAACAGCTATTGTTATTATTACATAAATCCATTCACTCAAATTGTACCCGAAATGCCAAAATCATCCATAGCACGTCGAACCGAATTCGCATAAGTCGTGTCCGTGACTGACTGATCTATAAGTTTTTAAATCCGGTATAATTTAGACGAAGGAGATTCTGCATTCATTATGTTTTTTTTTATTATTTACGGCTCTACATCTCTATAATCGATATTTTAACTAATTTTACGAAATTATACGTCGATATTAATAATACTACTCGAATACGAATACGAACTATACTTTGAATACGAATACTGCATATATACTCGAATACGAATACAACTCTACCGAATTAAATAATATGTATAATTTAACTTAGAAGTAAATATTTTTAATAAAAGGATTTTTCCTTGCACTACGTTTTTAAACACATAGAAATAACAGTCAATGTTAAATAGTATACACTAAAGCAATATACTAAAAGACGATCTTAATAATTAAGGCAAAACTCCTAACAACCTTAAACTTTATCGAATTCCCTTTCAGGCAAAAGATTTCTAACTTTTTTGGTCACGCCATCAGTGTGCTTGGTTCTCTCTTTTCTCCAGAGTCTTTACTCACACGAGTGCGGCGTTTGCAAGTGAGCCACAGCTCCGATTCATCATACAGCATGGTGGAGCTCCTCTGTTCATTCCTGTTGCCTCTCTATTAATTACCACTATTCTTTTTAATCCATCCCATCAACACGCTGATAAATAGCGCATATAGCTTATTTTACTATTTTAAGTATTTTTACATGCTTAATTCATAATACTCTAAGTACATATTTAAGGTATATATATATATATATATATGAGTAATAATAATATATATATATATATAATATTATATATATATATATATATATTATATATATACTGTGAGTATGTTTGTATGATAGATGTGTGTTTTGAGATCTAGGCCATAGTTGCTTGTGCGTGATCAATTGCCGTTATTTGATTGCATTGTTATTTTTCCGGAATAGGTTAAAAAAATATAAATATTACATCTCAATAATATTTTAATTTAGAAGGGAAATTTTATTTATTATTTTTGTTTTAGTATACCCAAATTTTAATAAGAGTATAAGGGTCGTTGAATATTCAGGATATTTACTCTCTCTCTCTCTCTTCTCTCTCTCTTTATCTCTTCTTTGCTCTCTCTATCTTTCTATCTATATTTCACTCTCCTTTTATCTACTCTCTTCTCTATTCTCTCTCTCTACTCTCTCTCTCTCTCTCTCTTCTTCACTCTCTTCTTCTGTTAGCAATGACACCATATAAAATTGTTAATTTTTTGCCAAATTATTTGTAACATCAATTTTGTAAATTTACAAATAACATTTAAAATAAATTAAAATGGTAAAGGAAAAAATACTAAAATAAAATATAATAATTAGACATTCAAGAAGGTTGAGGGTAGAAAGGGTTGGGAGGAGAGATAATATTGCTTCTTCGAAGCAATTATGGATATTTTTATTCATAAGGAGGAATAAAATATTTTAAATTAAAAAACTATAATTTTTATAGGCAAACTTTTAGGAATGAAAGATGCAATAAAGATCATTATTATTATTATTGAATTATTTATTACAAATTTTGAAAGAAAATCTATTATTATTATATATTAATTATATATTATTATATTAATTATTATAATCAATTAGCAATTATTATTATATATTTTATTATTATATTTATTTATATATAATTATTATAAATATTATCTAATAAGTATTTTTTTAGAATTAGGATACAAGATCTAATATTGAAGAGGCAGTATATTATATATTTATTTGATCGTTAAAAGATAATATTAATTTTATAATATTATTTTAAAGGGTGAATATGATATGTATTTCACAGGGAATGAATTAAAATTACCTAAAAAAAATTACCTTAACCTAACCTAACCTAACCTTACCTTTATTGTAAGAATTGGTTGAATATACAGTTCGTGTTCTTATTTTTCCTGTGCTATTTTATCAATTGTATTTATGTAATAACGCCTTCTTAAATTTAAGTTAATCTATGTGCCTTACTCTCTATTTATGTATACACTCAAATAGTTGCTATTCATCTTATTTTTATGTTACTTTAATTATCATTACTTTTTCTCTCAAAGAAGTCATACCGCTCTCACTCTTATTTGATACTATAGTATTATTCTCATT
>JABUQX010108147.1:7500-17500 GCA_015478945.1 Trachelipus rathkii | reverse complement strand
ATCCGATATAATATCCCTTCTCCTATCACAACGATATATACCTAAACTACCTCATAATCCCTACATACCTACCCCATAGTAATATACTAGTTCATAATCATATTTTTAGTTTTATATACATCCTATAATATATATATATTATATCATATTACTTACTATACTTCACCACTTATACCTTACTTTAGTATGATATATATAGACACCATTATATACTGTATATCCTATACTAATATATTATCGTAGTAACTCCTCAACGTTACCATTGGAAATTCTTCTTCTTTCTCTCTTCCAAAGATATCATATCTTCCCTAAAACACTCTCTGGTAAGAATATTATATATTAATAAACCTCTAATGACTATATCATATAATAATAAAATAAAACTACATATAACTCAATATAAAATGAAATATAAATATCCTTATTATAAAATAAAATTTCATCTATTTTACTAGGTTGGTATAGCCCTAGATATATAGTAAATATATTGTATATTTATTATAAATACTATTACTATAATAATTATCGATTAAACTTTCACATTAACCCAACACAAATCCACGACATAACATCCCTTCTCACCTCCAATTATATCATACTCATCTTATAATATAATACAATATAAATAATATAAATAAACATATATACCATTTACAGTAATTATATATATATACTATTATTAATATTATTATTTATATATCTTAATTTTAATACAGTATAATAAATAATTTCGAAAACATTCAAAATTACTACTTTGAATATAAACCTTGAAATACATAAATAAATAACTCATAACAGCCATAATAATATGTCCTAATTATTAAAACAACAGCAAAAATAAGTATTTACAAATAGATCAGTATTATATACTCTCCTTTTATATAGACTATGCTAGTGTAAATATTATCTCTCTAATAATTATCTACAAACTTTTACCTCTCCCACCATCATAATCTTACTCTAATATATACCCCAAATTATAACATAATAATATATTATATTATAATAACTTTTCTTTTCATACTAAATCACTTAATATAATAATAGATAAACTCTATGTCATAATACTCTCACTAATACGGTGGTATATATTAAACACTTAATCTAAATATATAAAATTCTATCTCTCTGATAATAATATATAACCTTCAAAACTTAATAATATACATTATTTATCATCATATAGACTCAAAAACTCTCTCAATTAAAGAAAAAAAATATACTGGTCAAGTTTATCAATAAAGGTTAAACATATCTCTAAATCATCAGTTAAATAATCATAATCTATCATACTATACCAACTATCTCACGAATCACCTAATCTACATTCTATTATTCTTATACTATATAAAAACTTACCCTTACTACTACTACTTTATATCCTCACTACTTAAAAACAACAATATATCAGTAATCTCTATAAGTGATTATATATTACTTCTATAGCAACTAATTACTGCATATTATATTAGTTATATTATAATTCTCTGCTCTAAAATAATAATAATAAACCTATAATTAATAATATCATTATTATATTAATAATATCTCATATCTATATATATATATCCAATTAGTATAATAAATAAATCAAGTAATAAATACTATATAAATATAAATATAATATAACTCAATATAATAGTAGTAATATAGTAAATAATAAAATACTAAATATTATATATACAAACTAGATTATATATTGGAGCTCAACTCCTCATATATCAATAACCTATATACTCAATATTCACTAATATTACTATATATATACATTATATATAATATTATTATAGATATTAAACAGTAATAATAACCATTAATAAACTCTACTCTTATTACTCAAATATATATATATTTACTAATAATATACTCTATATATATGTGTGTCATAATACTAAAGTATGATACTCCCTCTATAAGACTATCCATATACTCACAATATACTCATTGTCTCATACTTATAATAATACAACCTTTATATATATATAATATATATATATATATTAGGTGATATATGAATTAAATACGCTATATAATAATATAATTCTATATACTTATATATATAATAATCCATATAATCGATGTACCAATAATGACTTTACAATTACTTTAGGCAAATCAATCTGTATCGACATTTAATTTTATAGTAGCTCAGTATATATAATACTCTCATAAACGTATACATTTTCGCTCTACCCAATGGCTAGTAGAATAAACTAATAAGTATTATTACATTATTATAACTATATTATAATTATATCTATTAGCTCTTACATACATGAATAATCATCAAATACTCTCAAAATATAAAAGACTATTATATCCCTAATATATAACCTCCCCTTATTACTTATAGTATTTTATTATCCTATCGTACTACCAATTCTTTACTTTTACTTAGCTATTATATTTATATGTATATTATCCATATACTAAGTTATAAATTGCTATATAGTGATGTATATTATAAACATTATAATATTAATAATATAATCATAAATAATAATTATCTCTAACCTAAATTACTATTCTACTTACTATCACCAGACTTATCCTATTACTAACTAGGTATTTATAATAATAATAAGTACAATTATATATACTACATCTCTTAATATATCATATAACTCAACTAAAGTTATCTCTACCTTACTCAACTTATTTTCTACCTTCATATAACAATCTAACTAATCATTAATAACTAGGCATATCAATACCATATCTCACTACTATTATTACTTCATAATTATATATATATATATAGAATTACCTATATTATAACTTCTCAATATATATATATATATTATATATTATAGCTCAAATTAGAACTAATAGACTCAAATATGTGACATTATGGACACTCATTATATATATATCAGTATCCTATATCACCACATTCAACTATATATTTCCGTAATATTCTATAAAAATATATATAAATATAATATTATACCTTATCCATATCTTACCCTTATTATATATATAGTAATAAATATATATAATATATATTATTTATGTGTATATATCATAATAAATTAATAAAATTAGGTAGGTAGGTCGAATTACTAGATTTCATACTCTACTCATACTATGATTTATTTGTGATATAATAATAAAGATTTATATAATTAGTTATATATATATAAATAAACAATAATTCTATAAAATTAAAAACTCTCTACTTATATTCATAATACTCTCATATATTAATAATAATAGTTGTAAATATAATTATATATCTACTATATATATATATTAAATACTATATAGTATATATATATACGTATATATATATATATATATATATATATATGATATATATACTATATATATTATCAATATATATATATTACGTATATTATACTAGTGGTGTCCCACATGGGTAATATAATACGCCATATATACTTACTCTCCTAATTTATATTTATAATATTTCATAATAAACTATTATTTTTCACTGCATGTTTTATTGATATCTGCTATATCATATCATGCTAGCTCATATACCCTACATATATATTCCATTCACTCTACTCCACTCTTTATATATATAATAATAATACTAAATATATTTACACTATACCTACTAACTATAGTATAGTACATAATTATTTATATATATAATATACCTCTCATATATATTAACACTCCGCACAGAATCAATTTCTGGTGACCCCATATAGCATATTCTATAAAATAATACTCATATATAAAGGAATTATATCCATTATACTCCATATCATTGCTTTGTGTAAGATAATATATAGTACATTGGTTATAATGTTATAAATCTCAGTGTAGTCTTATATATATATAAATATGAACTAAGCATCCTCCCCTCTAAGTTCACTCTATCACTATACCTAATTATAACAACCTGAATCACGTAACTAACAATCCTATCTCTCATATATATATATATATAATCTACCTTAATTACTCTTATATAATTATTACTGAACTATAATAACCTCCCTACCCACTTAATAACAAAAACCCCAAATTAAATACATAGTAGATATATATATATGGATAATAACTATATACTACAATATAATATACGACTAACCCACCTCATTAATACATATATATGTTCAATCATACCACAATATATATATATTTACAAAGAGTAGTCTACAAGAAGCCTAAATTAATTTACAAAGGCTCTCTATATTCATAAAATATTCAAATAGCAGTACTATAATTATTCATATCGAATGATAAACTCCTTTATTATATATCACTCTTTCTAACATTCGCCTGGTAAAAAATGCTCTCAAAAAATAAGGAGAAAATTTTAAGACAAATACTATTTTCAATTTATATGCAAAGAAATATCTCTGAACTGCGCAACTGCAAAGACAATACTCATGTTGCGCTCGAATTCTCTACTATTTTAATTTACCCACTTATATACACCGCTTTTATTCATATATTGAAATCAAAAGCAAGTTTGATAGTAGAGTCTCTTTAAATAATTAAATAATTTATATTTTTGGAAACCTTTATATCATCTCATATACTATATAATTAGCCAGAAGGAAGCATACTTAAACTTACTCTGATTATATATATTGTGTTCTACATTAATATCGTATTCATAAATTCTCCCTTACTAGAACTAACTTAAATTAACTCGTTCCCCAATATACTAAGTATATATATGTAGTATTATATAAAATAAATTTTTCATAATAAAATATAACTTAAAACTTATCAAATATATATATAAATAATACTATCTAAAATTCTTCTCACCCTCATAACGCTATATAATAAGTACCTATTAGAATATATATTCACATGAGTTAATTGCACATTAAAACCACTATATCATACCTCTCTCAAATCTACTGAAATAACTACATTCTATATACTTACACTCATACTCATAGATAGATAAATACTACTCTATCCATACTACTACTCTCCTCTCACCATTATTAACCATCCACTAATCTTGGTATTAGATGGAATACGGATAGGTTCATATAATTATATATACCCAATATTGGCAAAGTCAACTAGAATAGACTATACACGTATATATATATAATAATAACTCCAAACTACTCTCTCTCATTATTACATGTCATACTCAATAATATATACTCTTCCTCAAATCTCATACTTACCTTCTGAATAATCAAAGATTACTCATTATAATATAATCTACCCTCATACTTATCCTCATATTGTCAACACATATTTATATATTAGCTTATATGTGCTTTCTTAACAACTATATATATACTATATTAATTAAATATATATATTATAATAATTATTACCTCCTCTCCTATATCATCCCAAATCTATTCACATTAAAAATATAATATTAGGCCTATAAAATGTATAGAAAAATAAATATATAAATAAATTTAAAAGCTCATTTGAATATTATATGCATTTACATGTTTACAGTTATGGTGTTGAAGTCGATGGGAATGGGTAGAGTATCGTATATATTCTATATCATAATCACACAATATATAAACTATTTAATCTATATAATTTATTACCACTCCTCACTTCCTATCCCAAAACTTATATACTATCTATACATATATTCCCTATAATATTTAGAAGTATAACGCTGATTCCTAGAAGAAAGTATTATACCAATAATGTAACCTCGCTCTCATAAATTTCCTTGTTATACTAATATTGTTATTGTATAGCAGCACACTTGTTGCTTAGTAATAGCAATATAATTTAAAAGTAAATTAGCTATATTATAGCTAAATAGGACAATTAAATAATTTTCAACTCTAATATATACCCACTACTTGAGTTCCTAAGTTTTGTTTACATTACACAGAAGAGGATATATATTCTCTCTCTCTCTCTTCTCTCTCTCTGTCAAATAATATACAATTCTACTTTCTGAGTATATATAATTAGTACCTCTCCTAGACTATTATATTAACGTGAATTAGTCCTTACCCCTATGTGCCGGTCATATTATTCTTTGATAATTCCTCATCTATCCTATATTACAGTAAACATCTTGTTTATATAGGAACTAGAGCATTACACTTTATCATAAATATCATATATTAATCGGTTATATAGGATATTAATTAATCATTTATACTCTCTGACTATAGGCTATATATTTACTCTCAGGGCTATTCCTGGATCAGCTCAAGTTGATTGCCCTTTCACTATAATTAAGTAGTTGATATAGCCAATAGTAATATTACTATATAGGTAGGTCTAATAATAGTATAGGTAATAGTGTATAATAAATATATATATTATAATATATAATATATATTATATTATTATAATATAATATATAAATATTAAAATATATATAAATATATAAATATTTATATATATATATATATTTAATATATATATTATTATATATTATATATTATAATATTATAATTATGTATATTAATATTATATTATATTAATAATAGTTAGTATATATATATATATATATATAATATATATAAATATATATTATATATATATATAATATATATATATATATATAATAATATAATTAATATACTAATATATTTAATAATAAATATAATATTAATTAATAATATAATATATATATAAATAATTGCCCTATTGTATTTTAATAAAGAATAATAATGATAATATAATATAATACATTAATTATTAAATTAATTAGATAATTAATAATAATTATAAATATATAATTATAATTAAATAATAATTATAATAATATTTAATAATAATTATAATTAATATATAATAATATTGTCTAATAATATATATAGTCTCTCGAGTATATTTATATATGATATAAATATTAATATAGGTATACTACGATATAATAAATACTCTATATAGTAGTCCTATATATAAGAAAATATATTTAAAAATAATTTATATATACTATTTATACATTATTCTGATATTATATATTATATATAATAGGTTATCAATAAACTCTCAATATACTGATTCCAAAATAATATAACGGTTAACGCATGGCTAGCCATGTATGCAATCTGAAAAACCTTTGTAATTTGAATCTAATAAAATTTATTCTCATTTTCGCTTCATATTTATTGTTATTTCAAGTTGTTGGTGTCTATTTCAGTGAATTGGTATAAAGGGTCATTGTGTTAATACTTAGCTTATTCTCTATCGTGAATAACACAGGTAGGACAATGAGCTTATTGGAAATAGCCTACTATATATATTATATTATTTATATATGTATGATATTATAAATTATTATACTTGTATATTTATATATTATCTTTATAGTATTAATTTGGGACATAGTCTATATATATATTATTTAAATTTATCTTATATATATTAGTAAATTTCTATTATATTATACCTTAATTATTATTATACTCTTTATTATTTTGAATATATTATTAATTATTTATGTTTTTTTATATATAAATATTATTAATTAATAGAAGATTATGTAAATTTATTATTTTAATAAATAATATTTTATTGTAAGGACCTAACTTCGCTATCGCCAGCTGTCCAATCCAAAACGCCGATACTATGATATATGCTCACATATATATTACTGAGTAATATAATATTATTATATATATATATATATTTATATATAATATATATATTATTAATATTATTATAATATATTTGATATTATTATATTAATATTAATATATTATATTATTAATTATATATGGATTTTGTTCTTTTATTAATTATCTTATTCTATTTATAGAATATTATATAATCTATATAATTTAATTATATTTTTATATATATATATAATATAATAATATATTATATATTTTTATCTTATAATCTATTAATATACGTAATTATTATGTGTAATTATAATATATTATTTTTATATTTAAGTTAAATATTATTATATATTTAATCATATATATAATATTTATTTATTTTATATATATATATAATTATATATAATATATATAAATATATATTAAAAGTTCTTTTTTATATATATACTATTTACAAAAATATTTTTAATTTGTAAATGTTAAAATATATATAATAATATTTATATGATTTATATGAATATATAATTATATTATATAATATAAATTAACTCATATAAGATATATTTTAATATTTTTTATATTAAAATATATTAATTATATAATTATTTAATATATTATTAATTTTATATATCTATTTATATATATAGTTTATTATAATTATTATTATTATAATTATTATTATTTTATATTATTATTATTATTCTATATTATTTATAATTATTATATTATAATATACCTTATTATATATATGTATTAATTAATAACATTAATATATTCTTATAATAATATAATAATATATAAATAATAATAATAATTTATAATTATAAAATATATAATTAATAATAATTATTTAGTATATAATATAATAAAATTATTTATTATAATATAATTTAATTTATAATATTAATTATATATATACAATATATAATTAAATCTTAATTATTTATAATTATTTATAATTAATTATTATATATTTATTTAATTATATTATTTTAATAATATATTATATTTATATTTATATATATAATATTATTATTTATTAATATTCATTATATATTATTATTCATATAATTATTAATTTATTATTAATTATTTAATTATTATTTTTTAATTATTATTATTATTAATTAATTTATTAATTAAATATTATCTATACTTTGTTAGATATATATTAATAATTCTCACATATGATAAGCGATTGGTGATAAAATCATAAATACAAACATTAAATTCAGATATATAATATACTCCATTATATAATAGTTGAGATAAATACAAATGAATATAATATATAACAAATAATATCAAAATAAAGTTTATATTCATATTATTTAGATCAGTGTCATTAGAAACATATTATAAATATTTTAATAACTCAAAACTTTTCCGCAGAAGACGCTCGGTAATACTTATTGGATTAAATTTTGGTTTAATTTATACACCTTCAATGTTTATTAATAAATCTTTACAGTAGATTATTAAATTAATATTATAATACTTATTAATTAATTATATTAATTATATTATAATTAATTATTATATTATATATATATATATATTATATATATATTAGTATATATATAATTATATATATATTTTTATTATATGAAGGATTTACTCAATATGTGTTATATAAAAAAGAATATATATTATATATAATGTATAATATATATTATATATATATTATAATATTATTAAATATACTATATATAATATTATTATATTTAATTATATATATATATATATATATATTATAATATATATATATATATATATTATTTTAATATAAATATATATTATAAATATATACTCATATATATAAGTGGCTATTACACTGTTATTATTTCCAGGATAGAGGTGACCTAGAGGGGGCTCAATGGCCCCCCCATAATACTCTATATATCATATGAAAATTTTATTGAGACACTTTAATATAATAATATTTATTATAATTGCTAATGCTCTTCTCTACGACCTATTCAACTATGCTTCTATAATAGTATTTTAATTAGATAGTAGTGTAGTATAATAATATAATTACATATTAATAAATTTCTCTAAATATGTTTTCAGAAACAAATCTCGTAAGTAATTTTGTTGAAATCCAAATATAATAATAATCTATATAAATATCTATGAATTAGAACATTATCCAACAACCAGAAACACTACAATAAAAACACATTTTATACATGATATATTATTTATATAGTATATTATAAATAAGTTGATATAGAAAATAATGTTGTAAGGGCATATTATCTAGTAAAATATTCAGTATAGATTCCTTTAGTTAAAAAATCATAGATATCTATGAATAGACTTAAATTTCTATTAAATATTCTCGTAGATGAAATAATATATAATAATATGATATACTACAAGGGAAGAATTTCTAGACAATTAATATATTTATTGTATATATTATACTATATATATATATATATATATAATTGAATATAGTATAAGTCAACGTATATTTATTATCT
>JABUQX010108147.1:0-2500 GCA_015478945.1 Trachelipus rathkii | reverse complement strand
TATTATTATTTAAATTTATATAATATAAATATTTCTTTTAATATATATAATATATTATAATCAGTAAATATAACTTTAATTAATTTAATATTAACATTAAAAAATTTATATTATATTAATAATTAATATAAAAAACATCCATAAAATATTTAAAAAATAATGGATTTGATCCAAATATATTATATATTAAATTATATTAATTATAAAGTACATTATTCTATTATTTAGAAAACGATAATGTACAATATATTTTATCATATTAATATTTTAAAATCGTAAAAAAGTTACATCCAAATATTATTATTTATAATTAGTAAAATAAATATAATAATATTATTAATATATATTTAATAAATTACAATAATAGTTTATATAATGGATTATTTTAATCTATTATATTAATATTAATAATTAAATTATAATTAGATTATCTCTAGACTAAGACCTCGTTTTGGCATGGATACACTAGGTAAATAATTTTAAAATATTCATATAAATTCAGAATATAATTAAAATAAGTAAATTTAGTGAGTGTGTGGATAAATCTTGAGTTTAGAGCAATTGTCATCCTAACTGTCATGGGTTAGACAATAAAATATATTATTCTAATAAAATAATTATAAATATATATGTTAAATTAAAAAAAAAACAAAATATATAATAAAAAATAATAGAAAATTCACAATGGGTGGAAAATTTCAAGAATGTGAATTGCTATATAGTAAATATGATATAAATGGGAATTAATTAGTATCAGCAATACAGTAAATGAATAGTAATATGAAGTAAAAATTTGTAATTAGTAATTCAAAATATAGGGTACATATTTTTTAATAATTGTTTAAAGTTATATTTTTAGTTAATATTTTTAATAGGTGGATATTTTCTTTTTTGTATGATAATATTAAGAATAATGAAGATTAATATGATATAAGTAGTAATAATAATAATAAGATCTATATTTTAAATAATAATAATAAATAAATATGTGACAGTCAACGGTGAATAACGGCAATAGTCAATAATTAATAATTATATAAATGTAAATATATATAATTGTTTATACATAATTAAATAATATATAATAATTAATTTGAATATAATTATTTGCAAGGCTAAATAAAATAATAAATAAATATCATAAGTATATTAATAATAAATATATATATAACTAATGAATATTTAATCAATATATTAAAATTACATGTATATAAGAGAACCACAAATGAATATATTCTAAATATTAATAATTCATGAAATATTATATAATACTCTCTTATAAAATAATAACTTATATAAGGAGGAAATTTATAAAAAATATCAAAAGTAAAACACTCGCACGCTATATCTCTCACCCATTATGTGAGCTGCTGAGTGGACACTAGAAGCTAATAAATAGAAAAAATAGTATGCCATAAGTTCATGAAAGAGACAAGCTTTATACGGAGAGAGGCCGATAAAAAGAAGAGAAATAATGAGTCTATGAATAAAGACAAGATATACTATTGTGGATAATAATTTGGTTAGACTCGAGTTATGTAGAGAAGTAAGACAAGAAAGAAGAAGAATAAGAAAAGAAGTAAGAGAAAATATATAAATAAAAAGTAAGTAAATATTTTTTTAAGTGATTATATAATTGTGTTTTTAGTTATGTTTATTGTTTAGATTTGTTTTAAGCTTTATTTAATGATATAAGATTCATTCAGTGGTAAAAGACGAGTGTGGGAGGTGGAAGCTAAAATCTTGAAATGTTGGAAATAAGAGTAGCCGCTCACAATATGATTGCGCTGATGGTGTTGGAGACAAGACAGTAGAGTAGCTGCCTGACAGGAGAGGTCCTGCCCTCACCGCAGAGGATGGACTGGCATAAGGTAATATGGCTCAATGCCGCATTATGCTGCGCAAATGCCCCAATAGATCTGAGATTGAGTCGTAGTTGGTGGAACCTATATATACGTGCTTCGCTCACAGCTGTTATCTGGTGGTCGTCTCGTGTGGTGCTGGGTCACATCGAGAACGCACTCACGTCATAGATAGAAGAGAATGTGGTTTAATCACTCTTACTATCGGAAAGAGGAGAACAATCCTAAGGGGTTAGACAAAACAAGATTAAAACAATGTGAGGAAAGAAACACGGGTTCAGAGAGTCTGCCTCCAATCTCATACCTCAAAGAGACAGAAACATTCCCCACATATGGAACTTGAAGAATAATGACTTTTTTGAAACAGTAAGGCGTTTGTTTTGGTATTGATAGATATTAATTGGTTAGTCCATGAATAATGATCCTGTAAAAGAATCGGACAGGAAAAAATACCTCATTATTTTTTAAAGTACTACGTGAATAGAACACTTGAAATGCTTCATGTAGTGAAAAGAAGTTAGAGGTTAATTTGTAGGCTCTGTTTATTCAATGTAAACGTGATTTTGGCCATTTTAAGGTGTTAAAACTGTAAAATTATCCTTGAGGAGGTTTAAAAGTTGTTATCTTCTCTCTTTTTT
>JABUQX010108146.1:7500-41110 GCA_015478945.1 Trachelipus rathkii | reverse complement strand
ATATTTGCTAAAAAATATATATTATATATATTAACTATAATATATAAATATATATATATTAACTATATATATATATATATAATATATATAATATAATAATATATATATAGATAATATTATAAATATATATATATATATATATATATATAATAAATATATATATTATATATATATATATACTATATATAGTATATAGACATACTATATATATATATATATATATATATAAATATTATAATATATATATATATATATATATATATATATAATAAAATATAATATAAATATATATATATATTATAATATTATATATATATATATAAATATATAGATAATATATAATATAGATATATATATATATATATATATATTATTAAATATATATATAATTATATAATTATATAATATATATGTAATATATATATAATATATATATATATATATATATATATATATATATATAATATATATATATAGAATATATATATATCATATATAGTATATTATATATATAATATATATATATATATACGGTATATAATATATAATAATAATATAATCAACAACATGTCACATATATAAATATATATATATATATATATAATATATGACAACCCCTATCGTGCAAGCTCTAAAGCTATTCCCTGACTTTTTTTTTATAGTTCTAAAACGTGATATATCCAAAATGAATTCTAGTTTCTTATTTATAAGAACTGATTAATGAATTTACCAGCTGGTCTCTTTTTTTTCTTTTTTTTCTTCTTTTTCTTTTTTTTCTTTTTTTGACGTTGGCAGAATAATGGTTCGGAGTATTTAAGAGTTTTTAATCAATGATGAAATTACAATAAAAATCAATTTATTATTTTGTTTTATTTCTCGAATGATGAATAATTATGTATAGTGTATATGCATAATTCTTTTCCGATATTCGCACACGCACCGCACATACAACATACATACATACAAAAACACACACACACACACACACACACACACACACACACACATATATATATATATAATATATATATATATATATATATATATATATATATATACATATATATATAATATAATATATATAATATATATATATATATAATTCAAAATATATAATATATAATTAAATAATATATAATAATATATATAATATATATACTGATATATAGTATATATAAATATATAATATATATATATAGCGTATAAATATATATATATAGATCCGTATATATATAATATATATATATATATATATATTTATATATAATATACATATGATATATATAATATAATAATATATATAATAATATATATATATATGTATAATATATATAATATATAAATATTATACTCGTGTATATATATATAACTATATAAATATATAATATATATATATATATAATATAATATTAATATATATAATCATATATAATATATAATTATATCTTACTTATATATTATAATATTATTATATATACTATAATAATATATACTATAATATTATATTATATATATATATATATAGTATATGTGTGTTGTGTTACTATATATACTATAATATAATATATATATATATATAATAATATATAATATTATATATATATATATATTATATATATATAATAATAAATTAATTTATATATATATATATAATATATTATATAAATATAATATATAATATATATATATATACTATATATATATATATAAGTATACTACTACTACTATATATAATATACTATATATATATATATAGTGTGTGTATATATAATATATATATATATATATATATTATTATATAATATATCATATATAATATATATAGTATATATATATATAATATATATATATACTTATTATATATATATATATATATATATATATATATAATTTATATATATTTAATATATATATACAAATATATATATACTTATATATATATATATATATATAATATATATATATAATATATAACTATTATATATACTAAATATATATATAATAAATATATAAAATATAGACACATATATATATTATAATATATATATATATATATTTAGTATATATATATATATATCTATATATATTATATATATATATATTATAATATATATAATTGGATTAGCAGAGCATACATACCATGCAACACTCAGAGTGTTTTGGCTAAACACGTTCTACAAAAAACATTTCAGCCATGCAAGAGAAAAAAAAACAATGTGAAAATTTTGGTTCCAACCCCCTTCGCCCATTACCTGGCAGATTCCTCGTCATAAGTTCAGCACCGGACTATACATTAATAATATTATAATCATATATATAGTAATATATATATAAAATATATAATATATAATTATAAATAATATTAGTATATATTATATATATATAATATAAGATATATATATATATATATATATATAAATATATATTATATAATATATATACTATATTATACTATATATATTAATTATAATAATATATATATATACTATAATATATAATATATATATATATATATATATATATAAAACTAATATATAGTATATATATATATATATATATATATATAAAAAAGAAAAGCTTCTAATGTATTTTCGTAAAGAAACACTTGGTGTTGTTGTGGTGTTGCATTTTTATTTTTTTTTTTTTTTTTTGTCAAGTGTGCTTTAAAATTTTTCATTATTTTCTTATTTCTACAATTTATTTCAATTTTTCTTACAGATTTAGAATGGTTAGCTGAGCTGTCCGTTTGTGTATTTTAGAATATTAATTATATGAAAGTAATTTTTTTTATATCAAAATGATTTTTTCCAAAATTTTGAAATAAGATAGCATTTTATTCGATACTAAATGAATTTAAGTTTTGTTACAGATTGAAATAGTTTGGAAGCTTCTTTCAATTTGACGTTCCTTTCATCAAATTCCACCAGAAAGAAACGTTTCAAAAAAAATAAAATGTAAAAAACGTTTGAGGCGATTTTTTTGGAAAGACAACCATGATTGAATCAAACGCCGTCCATCTCTCTCTCTCCTCTCTCTCTCTCTCTCCTCTCTCTCTCTCTCTCCTCTTTCTCTCTCTCTCTCTTATATATATATTAATAATAAATTTAATATAATTATATTAGTAAGGATATATATATATTATAATATATATATATATATAAGATTAATAATATATATAACTATTATATATACTATATATTATATATATATAATATATTGCAGGTTGTGTGGCTCCGAAATTCCGCCTCCGAAAGCGCTCCGATTACCAGCTCCTCTCCATGCCAGCTTCCGAGCTACTTTAAATGACCGAGCACCATCTCCGGAAGCTCCGGCAAAACCTAGCTATCACTCCAGAGCGGACGCTCTGGAACATCTAGCTCCGGCCTCCGCTCGAAGCCCACCTTAACATTTCATAAACAAACCCAACAATTCTTGTTTAATAATGTCATTAATATTAGGATAAAAGGAATTGCATAAAATTCGAAAATTTTATAACGAAAATTAACTGCTCTAAATTATAAAAATGTAATAGCGATTCCCGTCATATATATATATATATATATATATATATATATATATATATATATATATATATATATAATATATTATAAATAATATATATTATATAAATATATTATATATATATAGCCTATATATATATATATTATCTATATATATATATTATAATATATATATTATATATATATATATATAATATATATATATAATATATATATATATAATATATATATATTTATATATAATATATATATAATATCTATATAATAATATATATATTATAATATATATATTATTATATATATAATATAATATTTATATAATATATATATATTATATATATTATATAATAGTATATATATATACATATATATAATAATATAAATATATATATATTTATATATATAATATATAATTAATATATATTATATATATATTAATATATAACAAATATATAAATACTTATATATATAATATATATTAGATAATATATATATAATAATATACAATATAAGATATATATAATAATATATTATATTAAATAAATATAATATAATATAATATAGATATATATAATATATTAAAATATAATATATATATATATATATATATACTATATATATATATATTATATATAATATAATAATATATATACTATATATATATACATATATAGTATATATATTATATATTATATATATATATATATATAATATATAATATATAATATATTATATATATATATATATATATAAATATATATAATTATATTATGCGCAGTAGTTGTTTGTGCAAGTGTAGTGCTGGTGGTGTGCCTGTGTGTTAGCTGGATAACTTTCTAAGATTTTTGGTAAATAATAAACCTTTTTGATAAGGAATATATTTAATCCTTAAGATTACAGATGTTATTTTTTTAAAGTTATATTTGTATTTAATAAAACATTTGAGATGAACTCTAAACTGTTTAAAATATTGAATAATTGAGCGAGTTCAAAGACAGAGAATATGTTCAAGATTATAAACTTGGTCATATCAGTCAAATTAGTATTATAGACGTAGCCTTGAACAATAGTGCGTATTTATTTATCATAAAATAGTCATAATAAAATTCAAAATTGAACATAATATATAGAATTGATATAAATAATAAAAAAAATATTATAACCTAATTCTGGTTGCCTATTATCTTAAAAACTAAATACAAAATAATATTAATAACTAACTATACAATTAAATATTATTTTAGAATAAATAAAGTATAGTACATTGTTATCTATTTATAATAAATTATAAGTTATATAAATTATATAAAATTAAATAATTTAATATAAAACCTAAACTAAATAATAATAAATATAAATAACACTATATTTATTGTAAAAATAACCACCTGGGCATAGATTGTCCTTTTAACAAAGATAAATATGAGTGCAAATATATAAAAATGAAAGAATAAACCAACCACAATAATTGACATCACCACATTATTATATCTACATCATGGGCAACCAGAACTGGGAGCATTTATAAATAAAAAGTAAAATAAAATTAAAAGATAATAAAATAAAGTAAATAAAGAATAAAAAATAAAGAATTATGAGTAAAAAATGAGGAGTTACATCAATTCAAGATAATGCATTTAGTAGTACTGAATAGAAGAGAATGAGAGATCACAATAGCAAACAATCACATAGCACCTTATGTATTCTCACGAATAATTACTCATCCCAGATTAAGAACTTGAATTGAAGTTGGAAACTACTACCCGAAACCTACAATTAATAATAAAAATCCTAAATACATAATAATCAATAATAATCACAAATAAAATAATAATAATAATAATAATATAAATAATAATAATCAATAATACAACATAAAATAATAATAAATAATTATAAATACAAATCAAATCAATAAACAAATCAATAATTAAATAATAGATTAAATAACAATAACAATAATTAATAATAATAAAATAATAATAATAATAATAATTATAATAATAAATAATATAATAATAATAATTAAATAAATTTAATAATTAATTAAAATAAAAATTTAAAATAATGATATAATTAATAATAATTAAATCTATAATATTATATTACTACTGATTAATATAAATTAAAATTAAAAATAAAATAGTTTATTTTTCCATTTAATAAATAATTATTGTTAATAATAAATAATATATTAAATTATATAATAATAAATAAAGAATTAATAATAATAATATTAAATAATAATAATAATAAATTAATAAATAATAAATAATATAATATAATAATAATAAATATAATAATTAATAATAAATTATAATTAATAATAATATAATAATATTAATATAATAATATAAAAATTAATTATAATTATATTAAACATCATAATAAAAAAATAGAATAAATAATATATAAATATATAAATAAATAATAATATATAAATTAAATATATAATAATAATTATATAATAATAATAAAAATAATAATAAATAATAATAATAATATATAATAAATAAATAATAAGTTATAATAAATTATTAATAATATATAAAATAATTAATGCAAATTAAGTATAAATAAGTGAATGAAACAGAAATCAGTTATAGATTATATAATAGATTCAGTTTATCAAATAATAAATTAATTTATATTATATTTAATAAAAAGTTGAAATAGCCATATTTAAAACTTTAATAACTGAAATAAATAATAATAATAATAAAATAATAATAATTATAATAGATATATAATAATAATAATAATAAACAATAAATAAATAATAATAATTAATATATAAATAATAAAATAATAATTAATATAAATAATATAAAAATAATAATAATAATGTAATTAAATAATATAATATAAATAATAATAAGAAATAAATAATAATTAAAGATATTTGATGATAATATATAAATAATTAATTATAATTAATATAATAATAAATAATTAAATAATAATAATAATAATAATATAAATATAATATAAATAATAATAATAATATAATAAATAAATATATAATAATAATAATAACAATAATAATGTATATTATATATAATAATTATGATAAATATTAATATTATAAATAATTAAATGTTTAAAAATTAAATCTAAATAATTAGTTTTAGTTATTATAGATTATATTACTGTTATATATATAGGAAATTTAATTAATATATATATTATTATAGTAATGCAAAATTAATATATAAATGATAAATGAAATAAAATAATAATTAATAATTAAAAATAATAATAATAATAATAATAAATGAATTCTTATTCATATTTATCATTCAATACATTTGAGAGTTAATAAAATCTTCTAAATAATTCTTTATTTTGAGAAGAAATTTTCAGCATAAAATAATTAATATAAGAGATATAATTAATTAAATTAGATTGTGAAATATAATTAAACTTAGAAAATGAGATAGTATTATAATACATAGACTTATGCTTGAATAATAGATTATTCAATTCTTATAATAGTGTCAATAATTAAACGAGTTTATGGGGGAGTCGGCGGAACTCGCTGAAATTTTCAAGAATAAAAAATGAATATTTAGAGATGCACGTCGATAATAAAATAATAATAATAATAATAAATTAATAATGGCGTTTGCACATCATAATCATAATAATAATCAATAATAATTAATAATTAATAATACATTAATAAACTTCAATGAATTTAATAACACCACAAAAAAATAATATTTTTTAGATTTATAATTTTATAAATTTCTAATAAAAAAATGATTCTAAAAAGTCTTTTTGAGCTTAAATTAGTTGGCATAGAATAAAGATTTTATTATTATATTTTTTTTTTTTAAGTATTATTTATCACTTACAATCATTTACGAATCAATTATAAAGTCGATGTCTGTTTTTCGTTAATAATAAGTAATGAAATAATAATTAATTAGAATATTAGATAATTAATAATAATGAATTAGATAGAGAATAATTGTTATATGTTAATTGACATAAAATAATATATATCTTATAATTAATGCCTAACTAATTTAATAATTATTATTATATCGCAAATGAATAATATTATTAATTCATATTAATTAATAAATATAATGGAAGATTAAGAAAATGATCATACAAATAACCTTATTAATGTAGAATTTAACCTTTAACAATTTAAATAATAAAATAATAAATAATAATAGATAATAATAATTAAATATAATAATTTTAATAATAATAAATAATAATAATAATAAATAATATAATAGATAATAAATATTATAGAAAATAATAACATAATAATAATATATAATATATTAATTAATAATGAATAAAATAATAATAATAATATAATGATATAATAAAATAATAATAATAATAATTAATGAATAATATAATAATTAATAACATGAATAATAATATAATATTTAATAATTTTAAATAAATAAAAATTAATAATTAATAATAAACATAAATTAACATCAAAATAAAAAAAATTCATTCGGGAGCACGGAAACAACCATTCATGCACGGAATAGAATTTATATACTATAATATTTATTAAGCGATAACAAAATCACATGGAATACATGTTTTTATTATCAACGACTTTCTTTTCTTGGTATACAAAACAATTGTTTCAAGTTTGTTTTGACTTATGCTCACATATATGTATGAGCGTTTGTGTTTATGCCGGTACTGCTCTCCACTTCACTTGATACTATGACTAAAGTGTACCACATAGATGCTGTACAGTTACAATGTGCAGTAGAGAAAAAGTATTCTCCTGTTACAGCGTAATATTTTTTTAACCCTCATACAGACTTATTCACGGTAAATAAATTGATATTTCAAACTTATTCAATTCCTTGTACCAGACGATAATTTTAAGGGTATTCACCACTGCGTACATTATTTCAAGGGAACTACACTTGTGTATGTAATATATTGTGCAATGCTAATGCTCAGAACACACGTCTGATAGAGAGGTCCTAAATTGCCACAGCAAATATTATAGAGTTCTGTACTAATGTAAACCATGAATAGTTGTGTAGCCTATATTTCGTTATTTATTATTAAATGGTGAGTCGCTACCACTCAAGGGTGAGCATTATTTGCACCCATTTGAAGGAGTAGGTTTAAAAGTTCTCTATATCGAAAGTTTCTTCCTTGGATTAACGCATATAATGATAGTTATGAGAAACTCGCTATCTTTCAAAAGATAATTGAGTCAAAAACACTAATACCATATATATACATCGATTTCCAATTATCACTATTCTCAAAATTTTTTAGAGTCAATATAAATTTATTAACAATATCTTACTAAAAGCTTAAGGATATATCCGCTCTTAAAAAATAAAGGTATAGATACGTAAGATTTAATATAAAATCTTTATATTAATATAGACAAATAATAATCGGATAATTATCCATGTCTTCTAAGTTTATATATTATATAATATATATAACATAAATAATGATATAAAAAAAATTATAATATAAAAATTCTTAAATAAAAGATCGGAAAGAAGGAAATATATTTAAAGAGTATATACTACTGACATCACCACAGGTCACTGTGAGAGATAGGTGCAATATATGATAGTACACTTAACACTGAGCAAAATCAAACTTTTACGCATTTCTTATAAAACAATTGTTATATACAGTATTACAAAGTATTAAATTTTTTCAATGAAGGTTCTGTTATAATTATAATAAAGACCAAAGATTCTAAATGTCTTATGTAGTATATTTTAAGACTATATTATTGTTCTTTATTACAAATTAATTATAAATTTCTGGGATAAGTTTTTGATATAATCAATCCTTGAATATTGGAAATTGTTAAATATAAAATTAAAAATAATTTATAGTAAATAATTATCCTAAAGAAATCCACAAAAAGAATTATAGTACTAACAATATTAACAATGTATTAAATGAAAATATTATTATATAATATATATATAAATAATTAATATATAAATAATTAATGATTAATTTATAATGATAAATTTGATTATATAGTAGGTAATGTGTATAATATAATAAATGTATAGATTAATTAGATTAATAATAATAATATATAAATAATCAATAATAATAATAATATTAAATATATAATTAAATTATAACTAATAATTATAATAATATATATATAATAATAAATCTAAATAATAATAAATTAAAAATTATAAATAATAAATAATAATATAATATTTAATATATAATAATAATATATTTAAAGAAAATAGAAAAAGGATTTTTAATATTAATAAATATTAAATTTCATATAAATATTTAATGATTGCCTTGTAATAATAGGAAAAAAAATTAGTTACTGTGATAATAAATAGATAAATAATAATAATAAAACAATAATATAATAATCAATATCAATTAATAATAATAATAATAATAGAGTAATACATAAATAATAATAATTAAGCTAAATACTTATTAATAATTTAATAAATAATAATAACTATATTAATAAATAATAAATACGACTCTAATCACAGTTTATTTACAATTACCTGTAAAATATTTTAATAAATAATACAAGAAAAAAAAAATAAATTTATAATAAAAAAATAATGATAACAAAATATAATAAACAATAATTAATATATAATAATAATAATAATAAATAATAATAATAATAATAATAGAAGAAATATCATAACGAATACATATAACACCTGATAAAACTGATAATAATATTAATAATGGAGACCAAAAAAAATTTAATGAAACTTTAATAATTAATAATTATATTTAATAATAATAATACAGTATTCTACCTGAGATAAACCACTTAATAATGAAAGGTAATAAGTAACTATCACTGTTAGCCACACACCACTTATTTATACTAAGTGATTTCATTCCATTTTTATTATTTATTATTATTTATTATATTATTATTATTTTATATATTTAATTATTTCATTAAAAGTATCATGGAAATTAATTGATTATTAATTGAGTATAATTATAATGAATTAAATTATTATTATAATCTGATTATTATTATTAGTTATTTTATTAGTACTTGTATTATATTCATTACAATTTTAATAATATGATAAATATATTTATTTTTAATTTATATAAGTTATTATATTTATTATTTTACTTTATTTCTAAAATTATTATTATTCATTGTATTTATTACGTTTTATTATTATTTATTAATTATTTATTCGGTTATTATTATTATTAATTTCATATTATTATGTATTTATTATTAAAATTATTTTATTATTATTCATTACTACCATTTGAATTATTATTTCGATTTAATTTGTGGTCCACTTTGTCAAGCAAGATATATTAAGCTGACAAGTAACCTCTCATTAAATTGCAATTACAAATTATTCATTTCATTAATTTAATTATAGGTACTTAGCAAAATAATAAACTCATTATAATCAGTGTTAAGTGTGAGTGTTGCTTTTATATTTTTAACCCATTTAGTTCCTTTATTTGTTTTATTTTTTGTATTTTTATATATGTTTTTTTTGATTAATTTAAAACTATTTATTTTCTCTAAGTCACTTATTTTAATTTCGTTTAAAAGACAAATAAGTCATAAGAGCACTAATAAGTTATTATCGCATACCTTACTTATATAATCAATAAATATACCTATATATATATTATATATATCCTATTCTCATTAATATATATTATTATATTAAATATATAGATAATATAGTTTATTATATATATATATAATGATTATACTATAGTCAAATATTAAAGATAAGAAGATATATATTATTTAATATATATATATATATAATATTAATATATATATATATATATATATATATATAATATATAATATTATATAATATATATATATATAAATATATAACTTATATATATATATATTATATATATATATTCGTTTCGCTTCCCTTCATTGTCCTTCCCTTTTACTCCCTCAAGATGGAGTTATTCACACACGAAGACTAGGATGCATTTCCGATCGACGACGGAAATAAAATCCGGATAGGCACGCGAACAACATCAGGTGACGCAAGTGCAAGGTCGCCGCGCCGCCGGACTGAAGTAAACCTGTGTCCAACATAAGATACCCAAATTAGTCATGCGAACCCGTTCATTAGCTCCCAAAAAAAAAAAATGCCGCCACCCCAGGACGTCAACAGAAACTCTTCACAACCCAAAATACTTTAATTGTGGTACATCCTCGTCGGATGTAATGGTTTCATCCTTGAGTCAGGTCCACTTATGCTCACATAACGATTATCCCCCCACACTAAAACTTTCGTTCATTCACTCCTATATGTAACCTTTCTTCATCTTTTTTGTCAAGTTCATTTAAAAATACCTCCTCTAAACCACTTCTTCCAGATCCTTGACCGATAATAAGTTTTTTTTATATATTATCAATTATTTATATATATATATAATTAATCATATAATAATATATATATATTATAATATATCTCATATATTTAGAGAACAATAATATAAACTAAGAGATAAAGAAACAAACTTTCAAAGAAACACAGCTTCACTGATAAAAAAGCCACTCTTTTTTTCCCCATGCATTATTAAATAAATGTCAAATGTTCCGAACTACAAGGAATTATCTTAATTAAATTCAGCTTATATATTATAATATAATAATAATTAAGTTAATATATATAATATTATATTTTATATATAAGTATATATAGTATATATTATATACATAATATATATTATTTATACTAATCATTTATTGTTATTTTTATCTTTATGTTTATTGATTAATATTATGTGATCATTTATTGTTTATAAATTGTAGTAATAAAAAACTGTGTTACATTTAAATGATATAAATTTTCTAATGTCTTGATTTTTCTTCATTACGTATCTTTTTTTTCTAATGTAATTAACATATACTTCACAATTTTTGAACCTTATTTGTCAATTATTAGCAGTTTTTATTTTGTAAATAAATAAGTCTTATTAAGGAATTATTGGTTGAATTTATTTTATTATACTTTTTAACATTGTAGACTTAGTTCACTTTTATATATGTGTTAATTTCACGAAATTATAAGTGTAATTGTAAATAAATTTATTTATATCCTTATTTCTTGGTTTTCTTATAATGTCTATCTTGCTATAATAAATAAATCAATCAATCAATACGTAGAATATAATTACATGAAAAAATAAAAATTAAATAAATATTAATACAATTAGTTATTAGTGATTCTTAATATTTAAAATTAATTTCGTTTATTTCTTCTATTTTTATATTTAATCTATAGTTTCACATACACTGTGGTGAAAAAATTTCTACTTGAAAATTCTGGTCGTAGAATTGTGAAGGTTATTTTCACCATTCAACACACTTTATACTTTTCTTTGTTTTATCTACAATATGGTTCAAAAAATATGTTAAATAATTTATACTAATTGACATAATTTGTTTTTATTCTTCGAGAATATTATCATTAATTTTAACCAAATACTAATTTTTAATTATTTTTGACAATTCAAAAATAAAAAATCATGATTTAACATATAGTATATAACTGATGATAAAAAATTAATCAAATATTTATTTATATTACAATAGAAATTTTTTTTGGACCAAATATTGTTGAGTTCAAAATGTTATCGTTTAAAAATCTCGAAACTATATGAATGAATTTTTTTTCACAACGACTCAATAAAATAAACCACAAAAACTTATTTTTTGGGTTATCGTTCAAAAATGTGTGTTTAAAAAAAATTAATTTTACTGTGAAAATTTTTCAAAATATTTTTTAGAAGAAAACTTTATTATCAATGAACAGACAAGTTATTGAAATGATCTTTCCAGTTAATATACTATTGACTTGTGAAAATTTTTTAGATTATTTTACCACAAATTTTTTTTTTTGACCAAATATGTTCTAAACAATGTGGGGTATATAATAATAATTTACTGTGAAAGAATTGTTGAAATATTTTCCACAACAAATTTTTTTTTTTCAAAAAATATTTTAAATATTATATTTTTCGTCAATATTTTGGATATTATATGTTCCAACATAAACATAAAACTCCACGTGAAACTAAATAAGATTTTGTCCATCAAGATTCTTTAAAAAATCTTAACTTCAAACCCCGTGGATGAGCATCACAGACACAATTTCGTGACTATCAAATTGCAGAAAATTTATATTCAGTTGCCACGAATAACTGTATCATATCTAGACAGGAAGCGCGTCTTTTAAAAAAAACCTAGAGCTTAAACTTCTTGCGATTAATAATTTTTATTTAAAATACATATATATCTAATATCTAGTGAGTAGATAGGATAAATACTATACTTATCATTAAGTCAATATAACTATATACTATGTAATTCGGAACTAGAGAAAATATCGTAGAATACCCGGATAAATAAATCACTTTGAGCCTTTAAATTAATGACTCACTTAAGTTCAAATACCTATATAATATACTTATACATACAACCTATATATATAACTAGCCACGTACTGCTTATTTAATTTGTGATAAAGGTTTTAGTTCATAGTTCCAATTAACAGTTATTTATATTCTTATAAAATTTATTTAGCCCCATATGAACGACTTAATAATTCATCGATCCAGAATTCTATATATAATTAGAAATATCATATAAAGTACATTATACATATAATAAATTATTTTACTAAAAAAAAAATTGTACCTAAAAATATTATTGTTTATCATTAAGGTATAAATATATATATATATATTATAAGGATGGAAGGTATAGTATATGTAGTAGGTATATATATAGATGAAGTATTACATACAGTAGTAGTTATATAATATAAGGTACATAGTAATATTAGTCTTATTCTTAGATATTAGCTATATTATATAATTAATAATATTCTTTATTTTATAAGTTTATTAATATACTAATATTATATTATTATATACATATATATATACTTGATAATATACATCGGATACAATTTATATATATAATATATATATTATTTTTATATAAATATAAATTAAATAATTATATAATATATAAATTATATTAATTTATAATAATAAATAAATAAAAAAATAATAATAATATTAAATATATATAATTATAAATTAATATAATAATATTATTAATATATAATTAAATATATAATTATATATATATTATATAATAAATATAATAAGTAATCATAAAAAATATATATATAAAATAATATTATAAATAAATAATTAATATAAATAAAATATTAATGAAATATATATAATATAAAATATATATAATATATAACTAATTAATATAATAAATAATATAATAATATATAAATAATACTAATAATAATAATAAATAATATATAATTAAATAAGTATATATAAGAATAATAATATATAATATAATATAATATATAATATATAATATATAATATATATATATAAGATATAAATTATAATATATATATAAATATATATTTTACAAATTATTATACAATTGTTTTTATTTAGGAAATTTCTGGAATCCTTTATAGATTATAGTAAATAAAGAAGAAAATTGTGGAATAATTAAACTATTTAGAATTACAACTTTACTATTAAATATATTCTATCCACAAATCGTAAAAAAAAAAAGCATGTGCATTATTGTCCTATTTTACAATTAAATTTAAATTCCCTAATATTATTAGAGTTTACCTTTTTTTTTTGTCATTTACCAAAATTCTTATGTTTTAAGTTTTGACCCTACGTTAATAAAGTAATAAATACACAAACACACGAAATTTCAAACTTTTTTCTTTTAATAGAGGGAAAGTTACTTTATTCCTCATTTCATGCCTTAGCATCAATAATTGTTTCCACGGGCGTCACATTATCTTCTGCATGAATCACATAAAGTATTTTCCGACAATAATAACTTGAATATAAAAAGAAGAATCGTTTATTAGTAAAAACCCTTAAATATAAAGTTATCTCTTGAACTTCTATTTTAATTTTTTATATCAGTATCGATTACCATACTATATCACTAACTTATTCGCTTTAGTATTTCACGTCACTTCGCTACTTCTTCTTTTAATAATTGCTACTTCAACTAAAATTGTTTTTCTTTCCTCATTGACCCTTCTTTCCTTTAGGCCAAACCCAAAACCAAATAGAGTAACTCGTGTCAAAGATATGAAAAGTTTCTTATATAAATATAGAGTGTTTGATGATTACCCTCTTTTGCTCACACAAATACAAATGCACAAAGACAATGTAGGCCAAGGATAATATTATTCAAAATAAAGAGATCACGTTAACAAAAAAAAAACAAGAAAAAAAAACACTAAATACAAATACAAATGCACAATTTCCCATTTTTTTTAAACAATTAAAATCTCATTTCAAGATTCAAGGAGTATTAAAACCCTTTAAAAATAATAGAAAAAAAAAACATTTAATAAATATTTCTATAAATTTTATTTACTTCCTCTATATAAATAAAATACAATTATTAATAATCATTATTTTATTTGAGTGTCAATAATAAAATTATATTTTAAATATTTAAAAAAAAATATTTGCGTGATTCAAATAGTTTTAATAGATTTTCGAAATAGTACAAACACGGTATCTAACCATTAAAAAAAGCTATGTTCCTATTTTTTACATTTTAAGACCATTATATATAATATTATATATATATATATATATATAATATAGATATAATATATTAGTAATATATGTATATATATTATAATAGTACTCGTGAGTATACTTGATATAGTATCATATATATATATAAGAGTATATATTATATAATATAAGATAATATATGTATATATATATAATATATAATATATATATGTAAGTGACTTATCTATACGTATCTATATATATACTATACTTATATATAGCCTCATTGTGACTATCTAATATATATATATATATATACCATATATTAATATAATGTCATATTAGCATATAATATATATATCTATATATTATATGATATATACCTGTATATTTATACATTTATATATATATATATCTATTCATAAAGATAGTTACGCTATATATACTTACTTCTTATATATACCTCCCTTATATTACTTTATCGTAGTATAATATAGGATATATATATATAATAGTATAATATATATATATAGTATATAAAGGATATATATATTATAACTAATATATATATATTATATAATATTATATATATAAGTAGTAGGGGAGCTATTTTGGACCCAAAATTTTGACCTTGCCCTTGACCTTTTCTGACCGCCACGTTGTTTCCTGAGGGTGATTTTACCTGCCCTTGACCTTTTTTGGCACTTGACCTTGACCGACCTGACCTTTTTTGGGCCTTAATTTTCTGGCAACCCTAATTTTTTGGCAACCCTAATTTTTTGGCAACCCTAATTTTTTGGCAACCCTAATTTTTAGCAACCCTTCGAAGAAGGGTTGCGCCAGATGGAGGCGAAGCCTCCATCGTACGTATTACCCCCACCCTAATTTTTTCGTCCATGGGTCATTTTTTGCCCACGGTGATTTTTGATGTGTCTTTAGGGGCTTAGCCCTTTTTTCCATCGTACGTACTACCCCCACCCTAATTTTTTCGGCTATGGGTTAATTTTTGCCCACGGTGATTTTTTGATCTGTCTTTAGGGGCTTAGCCCTTTTTTGATGTCTTAATCCTGGGCCCTCGCAACCGCCAACCCGCCAGCCCGCCCGCCGCGTTTTCCCAGCCCGCCTGAACCGGTGGTTCGAATCCGCCCGCCTTGTGTCCCGCCCGCCCGCCGCATTATATATATAATATATATATATATATATATATTATATATATATATATCATATATATTTAATATATAGTATATATATATATATATAATTATATATATATATATATATATATATAATATATATATATATATATATATATATATATATATATTAATATATATATATATATATATATACACACACACACCACCACACACACACACACACACACCCGCACCCGCGTGTCGCTACTCACGAATTTTCACCATCCCTTCCATTTGTGCTTAAACTTCTTACCACCTCAAGCCCTAACGTCTTTATATGTTCGATCGACCACTTCGGTCATAAATCAAAATATATAGCCACCGAAAGGATACGAATACCCACCACTCGGACAAATCCCTGACCTTTTAACCACACGTCATCGCTACGAATTGATGAATATAAGATTTAATTTCCAGATGTAGATTCGGCAAAACCGTAAAAAGACCAGAAATAGATATAATAATAATAAATTAATAAAAATAATAATTATAATTAAAATTTAATGATAATAATAATAATAATACATAATAATTAATAATAATAATAATAATAATTAATAAATGAATAATTAATAAGTAATAATAAATAATAATAATAATTTCGTAGCATAACAAATCACACACAGCGAGCGTCTACACGTGTCTTTTTACTGTCACAGTCAAGCAATAAAACAGATATGCGCATAAGGCATTTTTACGTCTTCAGCGAGAGAGAGAGAGAGATGAGATAAGGAAATAGGGAGAAGAATGATGAGGAGAAGAGAGAGAGAGAGAGAGGAAGAGAAGAGAGAGAGAGAGAGAGAGCAGGGAGAGAGAGAGAGATGAGAGGAGAGAGAGAGAGAGGCAGATATATATATTATATATGTATTTATAATAATTAATTATTTATATAATAGATACTGTATATATATATAGTAATAGTATAATATAGTATATATATATATATTATATATATATATATATTATATATATAGTATTAACCTTGAGTTTGACCGATAGATATTTACGAGCCTTGACTTAGCGCGAGAGAGTACCAGATGGGGCAATTTTTGACCGCAATCGCGCAATTTTGAAGAGACTGGCCCACTTCAGTGAGCCCACCCGTCACATATTTCGTTCCTAAATTGAACGCATGTATGGATCATATTCCTAACATTGAAACAACCTACCCACACACACACACACCACACACACACACACACACAACAACAGACACACACACACACACACGACGAACACACAACCACACACACACCCCACACCAACACCAAAGTCCACTTATTAATATCTTATTGATATATATGAGAGAGAGAGGATATGTAATATTATGAAGATGAAGAGAGATGAGATATATAGAAAGATATGATAAGAAGATACCGGTAATATAGTAATTTAGAGAGGATATATATTAGTATATGAATATATATAGTATGGAGATATGTAGAGTATATAAAGATAGATGAATGACTATAGAGAGATATATAGTAGAGAGTAGTAGAAGACTGACATAGAGGTAGAGAAAGAGATATATAGCTGATGAACATAGGCAGACAAACGGAAAGACAATTTGAGTTATAGTAAAATAGGGAAGAACGATAGTAATATTAACATATAGTAGACATACAATACAAAACTTTAAAACAGACAGTGAGAAGCGCTTATCACATCGCAATTCAGTTTAAATAAAAACAGTAGAAAACAGACGTCACACTAATAAACGACTGACTTTTAGAAAAAAGATTCAGGGGTTTACTATGACTTTTTATTTTCTAAAATACAACTCTTGTTTACAAAGTTGTAAAACAGAAACTTTGATTTAATCATATTTCCACGATACGAACAGACAAGTGTGACGTCCACCACGTTAAACTAATATAAGTATCTTCGATATGAGCTCAACGTAAGTGTCGACAGGAATAACTAGTACTTTTAAACAGATCATGAGAAGATATAAACTCAGTTTAATTAAACATGAATCATAGCAAAGAAAAAATATTACAGAGATTCAAGACAGTTAAAGTTAAGAGATTGTAGAGAAAGTCAAGATAACAGAGGTTATAGACAGACGGTGATACATGAAATAAAGATAGAAGAATTAAATTATTAAACAGTAGAATAAAGAAAATAATATAGAGAAATAATAGATAGAAGAGAGAGAGAGAGAGAGAGAGAGATAAGTGAGAGAGATACGATGAGATTACGATAATATATATACTCTCGACTAAGAGTAGATGGAATATAGAATAGATAGTGAATATATTATGATAACTCCTGTAGATGAGGTCAGACCAGGCATAGCACTTAATATTCGGTTTCTCAAATCTTGATACCTAAGCACGCGAATACTCACTGAAGAAAGGAAAGTATACAGGCTGTCATAAATTAATCAACTAGACACTCTAAGATATTATTAATTTAAATAAAGGAACCAAACTTGTGCACAAAATCCATATAATTAAAAAAAATAACTAAATTCCTAAAAATCCTGAGACCAGTGAGAGACCTAAAACACGTATCAACTAACCTACAACCTAACCAATAAATTTTCCAGGAATTCCTCCACACAACATACCTCAATCTCTTAACCTAACCTAACCTGACCTAACCTTTACTGACCTGACCTAAAAAAAAATCTCACCACTAATCCTTAAACCTAACCTAAAAACCTAACCTAACTAACCTTGACGCTTATTAACCTAACCTAAACCAAACCTAACCTAACCTTAACACTAACTCTGAACCTAACCTAACCGATATCCTTACAACCTAACACCTAGCGTACTATACTGACTACACTCATACCCACCTACTCCACCCGCGTATTTGATGACTTTCAATCAAGGTAACTGATGTACTAGCCTGTTAAGGTTATGAGTATCTGTAGTAGAGTCATAACATTAGATAGTGAGTTACAATAGGTACCTTTATTAAAACATTTTCGCTGAAACCTAAAACTTGATTAACTCATTTAACAGGACATCTTTTATATTTTTACTTAATTACTTTTTTAATTTTATAAATTGGTTTAATAAATTGTAATGTAAGAAGAAAAAGCCAAAGTGTATGATAGATATAGACTATATCATTATTATTATTTTTTACATTAACATACGTACGAAATTTATATTAAAAATATCACATGAGAACTATTATACATTACTCTAATAAATGTCAGTAAATTCAGTAAAATCAACAGAGGATATGTAATAACACCAAGGGGGATTATAGTATGCTTTTGTTTTTACTGCTTTACTGGCTTTAACTCATGTTTTACTGTCTTTTACTTCATGTTTTACTGCTTTAACTCAGTATGTTTACTGCTTTAACTCATATTATTTACTTTAAATTACATACCTTAAAGCCAGTAAATCAGTAAATCAATAGAGGTGTTGACTAACAAACAAAGGCCTTAGTATGCTTTTGTTTTACTGCTTTACTGCCTTTAACTCATGTTTTGATGCTTTAACTCATATGTTTTACTGGGCTTTAACTCATAATTTAGTTAACAATTACATTACTTAAAGCAGCGTAATCAGTAAATCAATAGAGTGTGACCTAACACCAAGGGGGGATTAGTATGCTTTTGTTTTTACTGTTTTTACTGCTTTTAACTTTCTGCTTTACTGCTTAACTTTCTGCTTTACTGTTTTAATTTTCTGGCTTTACTGTTTAATTTCTGCTTTACTGCGTTTAACTTTTTGCTTTTACTGTTTTAAACTTTCTTGCTTACTGTTTTAACTTCTGCTTTACTGTTTTAACTTTCTGCTTTACTGTTTTAAACATTATGTTTTCTTTTATTTTGTTTTAATACTTTTTATTTTTATTCTTTTTATTTTATTTTTACTTTATTATTTTATTTTGTTTTTAATACTTTTTTTTTTTTTCTTTTTTTTTTATTTTATATATGATTTTCAATAGTTAAGAATGTTTTAAATACTTTTTATTTTTATTCTGTTTTTATTCTTTTTATTTTATTTTTATTATTTTTTACTTTTATTATTATTTTATTTTTATTATTTACTTTTATTATTTTTTTTTGTTTTATACTTTTATTTTTATTCTTTTTATTTTATTTTATTATTTTACTTTTATTATTATTTTATTTTGTTTTAATACTTTTTATTTTTATTCTTTTTATTCTTTTTATTTTATTTTTATTATTTTACTTTTATTATTTTATTTTTATTATTTTTATTATTATACTTAGTTGTTATTTACTTCATGCCTATTTGTTTATATTATTAGAAGACACAATACACATCCGCACACACACACACAACACACACACACACACACACACACACACACCACAACAGATTTACATATACACAAATAACATACACCTCACACAGATTGACTTACACTCACACAGAACGGCTTTACACTCACACAGATTTACTTACACAGGCACACACAGATTTACTTACACACACACAACAGATTTACTTACACTCACACACAGATTTACTTACACACACACCACACACACACACACACACACACACGCACACTCACTTACACACCCACACCCACGCACACTCACTTACACATATAACGTATAATTTATTAAAACATTTTATGTTTTAATTAAACACGTACAATTTATATTACTCATCAAATATAACTAAAATTAATTTCAAAGTTCTTAAAACTTCTTAATAAATTCCTACAAAAAAATCATTATCTTTGAACAAAGAATTTATTATTAAACTGTTAATACTTTTGTTTATAAATTTTATAAACATCAAGTTTTTAAATAACTTTTACTAAAATTTTATGAAATTTTTTATTAAAAACATATATTTTTACGTACCTTAAAACAATAAAATCAGTAAATCAGTAAGTTCAGCCCCTAGCACCCCTCTACACCAAACGCTATGCCACGTTTTGTTCTATTGACTTACTGCTTTACATCAGCTTTAGCCACAAAATAAAGTATAAAAGAACAAAAATAAGTTCTCTCTGCTAACATAAACATGTATATTTTTTTAAAATCTTTCTAAGTTCTTATTTAAAAAATAACAATTATTCACTGTAACATTTATATTATTCACTCGATGTTAACTAAAAAATTTTTCAAAGTTTTTTTTTAAATTAATTTGCAAAATTTTTACTTATCTTATTATATATTATTATATTAATTCTATATGTAACAATTGACAATTCACATCACGATAATAAAAAACAACTAAACAACCTCATGCATATCTTACTATACAGATATACCTTGAAATAAATAACTTAGAACTCATCGCCTACACATGTTATGAATAATTTGTGTTATTATGTTAGAGTATAATATTCCTTTTTGTTATAATTACCCGGGGCGATTTTTATTATCCTTAATATATTCTAGCAGTAGTATCAAATAAATATATTCCAAATAATAATCATGATTATATTTTTCTGTAAAATGTGGTATGCAATAACTACGTTAGTGGCCTAAATTTAGACTTAAATTTAGGATAAGCCTTATTGTAGCGGGTCATATTTAATTTACCTAATACTAAGGATCAAAAGGGTTATAATTCTCCGTATAGACTATAGAAATCAATTTAGTTTATTTATTATGTTTTATAAATATAATTTCAAACTGAATATAAATAAAACCTCAATGCTGGTATATACAGGGTAAGATCCTTTATAACAGGTTAAAAAAAGTGATAAATGATTTTCTCTTTACTTATTGTGATTTGTCGATATTATATTGGTATCCTTATATCATCTAATGGACCTCTTGATATCGTAATTTTATATATATATGTTGATTTACATATCAAAAGAATAATTTAATTTTAATATAGTCTGTTATTGAAATTTAACTATTATGTTTCTTTATAAAACTTATGTATTTTTGAGCAGGTTGAGTGTGTTTTATTATCTTTTAGACCCAAACTCATTTTAAAATAATAGTCATTTTTAGCGGTTAAGCGGTGCACAAGTTATCTGATATGTATTAAAAGTGTTTTATTGTTTACTAAGTGTATTATCATATTTATAATAAATACTTAAATTGAGGGATACTGAGTAGTTATACAAGAGGACTATTCCACAATACTTAAATATACACGTCGATTCCTAACGTTATTAAACCTCCAGTGAGCTCAGCATTAGAGCCACTCCGCGCAAAGTACTAGCCAAATCCCGACAATATAAACCTAGCTATTATAGTGATTATATTATATAATATCGAATCCTACGCCGCGTCCCCTGCCCGTACCGCGTACCCGCCCGTACTCGAGCGTACTCCGCTACCGCTCGCGGGCGCCCGCAGGCGCAATATTTCCGCGCTTTTCCCGCCTCGCCTTAGCTAGTGATATATATTGAGCGCCCGTCAATAGCGCATTAATTATATCACCAGCTATATAGCGAAATTATTTTTATTACTTGAAAAACTAATACTGACGTTATACAGCAGAGACTAGTTCCACACATACTTAAAGTATAACACATCAACTATCACCCACACACACACATAAAAAAGAATTTTTCTTCCACACAATCTTATAACAATTTCACCAAAAAGACACTAATGAAGGTAATGGAAACACGTTAACTGATAAGCGTTTAACTAGTCATACTATTTTTTATTTTTTCATTGTTTTAATGTTCATTGCTCGTATCCTTAATGTTACCTCATGCTTATGTTGATTCTTTAGTTAAAGAACACACGAACAATACACCAAGCAGCGCACACATATCATCTATTGATCGAAGGAGTGCCAGAATCAGTTGAAGCCTTGAAAGCCATGAAGGGGGAAAATGGATAGGAAGGTCATTTTTGATTTAATAACATTTTATATAGTGTACTTTTTAACAGAAATATTTATAGTATCATTGTCATAACTTATAGCACCTTTCATTGTACCACTTAATGTGTTCTTATTTAAATATCCTACCATAAAGTTTACTCAAAACACCGGAATAGCGAACCTAATAAGCACTATCACACACACAACAAACTATTCACGCAACACTTGCTCTGACTACACTATCACTTCGATCACATCAACCTAATATTAAGCGTCCAAAATTTATTCCCTTTTTATAAAATCATTTTTTTTATTTTTAATAATTATCTTATTTTATAAAAATTGAAGCTTTAGATATGATTAATATTACCTCTCATGCCATATAATCTCAATAAATTAGTATTAATATTTAGAACACACGATGCCACGCCTCACACACTCACACACACACACACAGCCACACAAAACAAACACAATCATATTTATATACTATCATATTTATCGACACATCAACACATGAACACACACAGATTACTACACTACACTTTATCTATCCCCACTCATGACCATTACTTCTGAGATCTATATAAGTGAATTCACCATCAACTTTAGTTACTACAAGCTTATGATTTCATTGTTTCTTCATCTTTTTTTAAGGCATACTCTCAACTTTTGAATAGTGCTCAGATTTAGGATAGGCACATTATACTTTATCTCCCCTCAGCTATGTTTGATTGCTCTTCAAGTATATAAATATATATGGTAATTATCACCTTCAGCATTTATGATGCCTATACTAGACATTCCAAGACCCTGTCTAACCTAATAATATAACTTAGCATATCGTATCCATGGGAGCATTTAAAGTTGATTCGAAATATAATAATATATAATAAATATATAAATAATCTATTTAGATAATAAGTGCTTAACTTAATCTATATGAGATATATCATCAACCTGATAATATTTATGAGATGAAATTCAGCTATAAGCAGTTACCACATATAATCACAGTAGGACATTACACTTACACTTATAACACATATTTCATCTAATTCATCACATATGTACTCACACCATCAATATGTACAGCACATTAACACATTAGAAACTATACTATAACGATATGAAATCACCCATAGGACACTTACACTCACCCGCACACACAATAAATGATAAATAATAAATTAATAAATAATAATGAATAATATAAATTAATAATATTAGTAATTAAATTTAATATAATATTAAATATAATATATATATATAATTATATATAATAATAATAATAATAATAATAATTAAATTAATATATAATAATTAATTATATTATTAAATAATAAATAATAAAACAACCAGATAATTAATAATATCTAATAAATTATATATAAAATTATATATAAATAAATTAATAAATATTTCATATAATTACGTTTTCATTCGCAAGGGAATATTGCGCCTGCGGGCGCAACGGCGGTTACCGGCGGGCGCGAACGCGGAAATATTGCGCCTGCGGGCGTCACATCATAAGTCAGATAGCGATGGTACGCGGGCGGCGGGGTACGCGGCGGGCGCGGGACGCGGCGAGGAATCGCACAGAACGGATGCAATAGGATGGATTTGGCTGATATCTATTTGCGCAAGTGAGATTAAGAGGCTTTAAAAATGCTGAGCCCTGGTGGTTAGATTATGAACTAAAACTAGTGAATTAATTATATTATTTATATTTCAGTGAAATTAATAAATTATTCCATTAAACAACATTTTAAAAGTTATTAATTATAATTAAAATAATGAAGAATATAATCTTCATAAAAGTAAAATTAATTAATAAGTAGACTTTATTTCAAAATATCAGATTAACTTATAGTCCTTCGATTTCTGTCATTGTAGTTGTTTTCTATAGTATAATAATTTATAAAATGAAATTAATTATGTCTTTTGCTCTCACAGAGGATGACACGCGTCTTATATAACATTCAAAAACTACAAAATTTAAATAAAAAAACAAATAATGAGATTTAATTGATAGGCAATTACGAATAATAATAAATAAAATATATATTCTCGACCAGGATTCAGATCAATTAATCAGATAATGTAATTCATAAATAGAGATAAGGATTATATACCCGAGTAACATCCAACACAAAAATATAAGGATAATAATGAAAACATTAATATAATCCATATAATTAATTTTAATTAACCATAAGTTTAATTATAAGAAGCTATCGCTAAACGTTATCCAATCTATCACACACTATGTATATGATATAAATATAAATATATAATATTGTAATAAAAATATTAAAACACATATTTACATTATATGTTTGCATATCCAACCGTTTATTACCTTTTGACCTGAGTTAATTATAAGGATTAAATTAATGCACCAGAGTCTACAAAAAAGCTTATTTTATACCTTAGTAAAATCTCGTCTAAATTAGAAGCACTAACTTCCAGTGAAATAGCTAGAAGGTCTACCCAGAAAAATTGGTCAAGTTGAAATATATTTTTTGACCTGGAATTAGGCTTATATCGCCCCGGGTTACAAAAAAAAATAGTAGATTATCCTACTAAATAACATTTTACAGAGAGAGAGGTCTGTTTCGTTTCTGTAAGGAGTGCGGGTTGTTGTGTTTTCTCGTGATGTATTGTCAAAATTACATAGATAAATAAATAATAATGAGAGAAAACGTTGTTAGCTTAAAAAAAACTTTGATAAAATTTTTTAGTTAACATCGATGTGAATAATATAAATGTAAGTGAATAATTGTTATTTTTTTAAATAAGAAACTTAGATAAGATTCTTTAATAAAATACCTAATGTTATATAACGTATTATTAGTTTAAGTCAGAGGAAAAACTTATTTATTCTCTTTTTCATACTCATTAACTAATGGCTAAAGCTGATTGTGAAAGCAGTAAGTACAATAGAAACAAAACGTAGGCATAGATTGGTGTAGTAAGTGGAGTGCTATGATGAGGTACCTAATATAAGCTCTGTAACTTACTGAAATTTACTGTAATTTATTGTTTTAAGGTTATTCGAGTATAATAATATTATATGTTTTTAATAAAATTTCATTAAAAATTTTAAGTTAAAAGTTATTTTAAAATAATTTTATAGAAAATGAAATAAATTATAAACAAAAGTATTAACAGCTAATAATAAAATTCTTTGTTCAAAAATAATTGATTGATTTTATTATATAGAAGTTTTAAGAAACTTTGAAATTAATATATTTAGTATATATATTGAATAATGTTAATTATATTTAGAATATAAATATGTACGTATTTAATTAAACATAAAAATTTTTTTTATTAAATTATACGTGTATTATGTGTTATGATAGAGTGTTGACGTGTATTGTGTGGGTGTGTAAGTGAGTGTGTCGATGTAGTGTGTTTAGTAGTGTGTTATATTATAATAATATATTAAATATATATATATAGTATATATATATATGTAGTGAGTGTGAGTGTATTATCTGTGTGTTAGTAAGTAAATCTGTGTGTGACTGAAAGTAAATCTGTGTGTGTGTGGGTATAAGTAAATCTGTGTATTAGTGGTAGTAATAGTAAAAATACTGTGTTAGTTATTAAGTGATAAGTAAATAAAATTATGTGTTATGCAGTGTAAGTAAAATCTGGGTAGAGTGTAAGTAAATCTGAGTGTGTTAAAGATATAATTTCATGTTAGATGTATGGTGTTTAGTGTTGATGTTGTGTGTGGTTGATATATAATGTGTTGAGTGGTTATGTTGTAGTGATGTGTTTGCGGATGTGTATGTGGATTTCTAAATATGAATAAAACAATAGGCATGATAAGTGATAAATAACACTATAGAATATAATAATAAAAATAATTATAAAATAAATATAATAATATAAAAGTAAAAATTAATAAAAATAACAATAAAAAGAATATAATAAAAGAATATAAATAAAAGTTATTAAAACAAAAATAAAATATAAATAATTAAAGTTAATAAATAATAAAAATAAAATAAAAAGAAAATATAAATAATTAAAAGTTATTAAAACAATTAATAAATTTAAATCTAATGGTAACGAAGAGATCACATTATACAAACATAAATCAGCAGTAAAAAAAATAAGTAATAGAATAAATAAATATATCCAAAAGTAATATTAGCAGAGCAACCATATTAAAAGAATTAAACCATACTTAAGTTAACGGAAATAATTCTCATAAGCAAACACTTCAAAATTAGGAAAAATAAAATAAAAAGGAATAAAAATAAAAAGTATTAAAACAAAATAAAATCCATATATTAAACAAGCACAACAAAACAACAACAGATAATTGATGAAATAAGCAATAAAATAATAAGAAAGTATATACCATATCAAAATAAAAGATGAAACATATATATGTTCAGGACACACGATTTATCAACACGCAAGAAACCTCCATTAAAACATGTAAAGCAGAAAGTTAAGCGTAGACCAGGAGCAGTTAACAGCATGAAGAAGCGTTTAAAGAGCAAGTAAAATGAGCGACAAGATATAAGTTGGAAAATGCGGAGGTTTGTCATCTCACCAGGAGAGAGGTCATAAACTAACAGTGTAAGGACACATAGAAATGTTTTAACTATAACAGTAAAGCAGAAAGTTAAAGCTTTAAGGTACAGAAAGTTAAAAAGTATAAAAGACAGTGTTAAAACAGTAAAACAAAAAAGCATACTAATCCCCCTCTCTCTGAGGTATTGCTTTGTTAAAACACCCTTATTGTAGGGTTAATATAATCTTGAATGTTACTGCTTTAAGTATGTATACTCGTGATCATAAAATTTATTATGTATGAGTTTATAAAGCAAGTAAAAACATAGTGAGTTAAAGCAGTTTAAAAACATTGAGTTAAAGTATATACAGTTAAAAGCTAAGTGTATAAACAAATAAAGCATACTAAAAGCCTCATATGTTGCTAAAGGTCACTATCTCTATTGATATTATAACTGATTACTGGCTTTAATGATATGTAAATGTTTAATCATAAAATATAGAGTTAAAAGCGATAGTAAAACATTAAGAGACTATATTATAAAGCTAAGTAACAACAGAAGTATAATAAGCATATAAGTATATATATATAACATGATGTTTTTAATTAAGACAGAATATGTTAGATGTGTAATGTAACTTCCCCCTCATTTATATGTAGGTTGTTATTAGTTCACAGCCTCTGTTGATTTATATGATTTTATACTATGCTTTTACAAATATATAGTTTAATAAAGTTTATATTGAGTTTTAATAATAATTTCGATACTAGGTTGATAGTAAAATAAAATGAATAGTTATATATCAGACAACTTGGTTTATTGACTCTTTATCTTCTTACATAACAATTTTTAAGAAATTTATAAAATTAAAAAAGTAGTAAGAAAAATATTTCAAGGGCACATAATGAGGTTACAGTTTTAGGGAATAGTTCCTTAGGAAAAGGTAACCTATAGGACCTCCATGTGTAGCCCAGATACCTACCAAAGGCTAGGCATCAGTTACCTGGATGAGCTCACGCGGATGGCAGGCTAGGGCATGTGTAGGTGAGTACGCTAGGACTTATTAGGTGCTGTGAGGATAGGTTTAGGTTAGTATAGTGTTAAGGTTTATAGGTTAGGGTTAGGTTTGGTTTAGGTTAGGTTAAGGTGTAGGTATAGGTTAGGTTAGGTTATAGTTTTTATAGGTTAGGTTATAGGTTAGGTTAGGTAAGTAAGTTAGTTAGGTAGGTTAGGTTAGTTTAGGTGTTGAGTTAGTTAGGTTAGGTTAGGGATTAGGTTAGGATGGTTAGGATTAGGTCAGGTAAGTTAGGTTAGGTTATAGTGTTAGGTATAGGTTAGGTTAGGTATATAGTGAGAGTTAATCCGGCAAGGTACAAGGCTGAACCTTATCGTACCTTTACAAAAGGTTTATAATATATATATATTATATATAATATAGTATATATTAAATATAATATATATATATAATAATATTTATATATACCATATATATTAATATACTATTATAATATATATATTTAATAATATATATATTTAATATATATATATATATATATATTATATATATATATATATATATATATATATTAATATATAATAATTATATATATTATATATATATTAATTAATATTATTTATTATATTATATAATATGATATATATAATATTATATTAATATATATTATATATATAATATATATAATTTATTATATATTATAATATAATAATGTATATATGTATGCGTACAATATATAACGGCTGAGGCCTGCTCACCCAAGAATGACGTCAGCGTGACCATGGCAGGGAGAAAGACAGTCTTGTGAAAATTTTTGAATGACCTGACCTGGTCTTCTCTCAAAACCTGAAGGTTCGAAAGGTTCTTCTCGATACTTGTCTGACCAGCTTGAACCTAACATGAGGGGGAATGTGTAAAATGATAAATACATTTGAAATATAAACTTATGTCTTAGTTTAAATAAAATCTAGTAAGATTCAAAAACACTAATTTAAAAAATCACGTACGTAAAGTACCCGTTATAATTATACTACAACTTTGAAAATAGCATAGTTCATTTGATATATAATTAATATATAAATAAATAATATAATTAATAATTAATATAATTATAATTAAATTAATAATATATATTATAATAAATTTAAATTTATAATAATAATATAAATTAAATATATAATATAATTATAATAATGTAATAATATATAAATATAATATATAATAATTAAATAATAATAATTATAATATATAATTAATAAGATATTAAAAGTCCTATTGCATATGATGTGTGTGAGATATGTGATGTGAATAATAATAATTAATAATCAATAATAATACATAAATAATAATTAATAATAATAATAATAATAAAATAAGAATTAATGTTGTAGATGTGTGTGAGAGTTGTTGTGAATATATATGTATTGATGTAGTAGTGTGTAAGAATTGTAGTGATTAATTGATTGTTGTAGATGTGTATGTAGATAGATGTTAGTGTAATAATATAGATGATGAGTTTCAATAATAATTAGAAGATTTAGATCTCCATACTATTGACGTTTCTAATAGATTAAGATTAACAGAATAAATTATGGACAGAGTAATGGACAACGATAATGTGAATAATAATGAGTGAAAGAAAATAAAATTATGAGTAATATAATAATAATAATAAGTTAAAATTAGAAATATAAACTAACTTTGCAATAAAAGTCAAAACAAGGCCCACTTAGTAGACACTAATAGAAACACTTAACTCTGAGTAAACACAACTAAATAAAATAATACACAAATAAATGAAGAGTAGAAATTCATAACAAACAAAATTGGTTAAAAATATAATATTAAATAAAGATAATATAAAACTAAAATATAAATATATAACAAATATAGATTAAAATATATAAAGACCGTAAAGCTGAATAATAAGTAAATATAAGTAAAACGATTTGGTATAATGTTTTGGTCCAAAGTATAAATATAAAAAGAAAATGAGAATGTATTGAAGAAGATGTTTATTAAATTTCCTTTCTTATCCTATGAGAGGAATTTTCTTATGAGGTAGGTTTTATATCACCGAAGACTTACCTATTTAATTTTTTAATTAGAGAAGACGGCTTTAATTATAGACCAATAGGCATTTATCCCACACTATATAATTGCCGTCCAGAGAAGACGGGGCTCAAAGTTCGTAAAACACAGCGAATTATCGTACACAGATCTGGAAACTGTCCTTTTTGTTTGGGAGTCTCTGGGGGCGATCAAAGTGACAGACGTTTCGGATGCGAGCAGGTCTACCCTTCCGGTTCTACCTTTTTTTATTCAAGAGTTTTTCTCTCGGTTTTCTCTTATTCTTCAATAGTCTCCTGCATCTTCTCTTCGTCTCTCTCTCTCTCTCTCTCTCTTTTCTTTCTCCTCATCTCTCTCTCCTCTCTCTCTCTCTTTATATCTCTTCTTCTCATCTCTCAGCGCATCGCATTTAGTAATAAGATGCCGCATGAGCGCATATTCAGTTTTATTGCTTGTAACTGTGACAGTTAATAAAAAGACACATAGTAGTAGTTCGCATTCAGATATATTTTCTAGTGGTACGATCACCTTGACCAAATATTATTTATTATTATTATTATTATATTAATTATTTATTATATATTTATTAGTATTATTTATAATTTAATATATTATTATTTAAATTATTAATATTAATTATTATATATCATTATTATTATATATAATTATTATATTACTTATAATTATATTTAATTATTATTTTTCTTGCGTCTTTTACGGTTTTAGCGTATATCTACATCTGGAAAAATTAATATCATTGTATATATATATTCATCAATCGTATGCGAATGGTAATACGTGTGTGATTTAAAAAGGTATGAGGGATTTGTTACCGAGGGTAGTTAGGTGATATTCTGATATCTACTTTCGGTGGCTATTAATATTATTGATTTATGAACCTGAATGGTGATACTGCGAATCAATATAAAGATCAGTTTAAGGCTTGAAGTCGATTATAAGAGAAGTTTATAGACACAAGATGGAAAGGGATGTGTGAAAATTTATATATATATTATATATATACTTATACTATAGGTTGTAATAGTAGCAGTAACCATCGACGGTAGTGCGGGTGTGATGTGTAGTTAGTGATTTAGTTGTGTGTGAGTGAGTGTGATTTATTAATATATTATAATATATAATATAAAATATTAAAATATTATATATAATTATTTAATAGTTATATATTATATTAAAAATTTTGTATTTTTATATAAAATTATATACAATTAATATTTAATATATAAAAAAAAATATATATAAATATATATAAATATATTAATTAGTATATATATATATAATTAGGCGGCGGCGACGGGTAAAACAAGCGGTTATAGCGGATTCGAACTCAACCGGTTTCAGGCGTGAGCTGGGAAAACGCAGCGCGGTGCATAGCGGGCTGGCGGGTTGAGCGGTTGCGAGGGGCCCGAGGATATTTAGACATCAAAAAAAAGAGGTACTAGAGCCCCTAATGATCAGAATCTAATATAAATCATACCTAGTGTGAGGGCAAAAATATAACCCATAGCCTGAAAAAATAATTATGATATAGTAGGGTGATATATATGGGTTAATACGTACGATGGAAAAAAGCTAAGCCCTAAAGACACATATCTAAAAAATCTAACGTGTGAGCAAAAATATAGAACCCTAAGAGGATAGAAAAAATTATATTAATGAGGGTGGGTAATATATATAGGTTTAAATATACGTACGTATATGGAGTAAGCTTTACGCCTCCATTCTGGTACGCAACCCTTCTATCACGATATAAGTAGAGATTGCTAAAATTAGGTATGCATAAAATATAGAGGTTTAGCCAAAAATAAATTAGGTTATGCACAAATAAAAAAATTGTTTAAGTATAATTTCCAAGTAATATAAATTTAAAGGGGTCTTTCAAAAAAAAGGTCAA
>JABUQX010108145.1:12500-28669 GCA_015478945.1 Trachelipus rathkii | reverse complement strand
ACGAACAAGGTTTAGCATTAAGAGCCCATGGGGAAGAAGAATCCTCAAATAACTAGGGTAGTTATATATACAGTTGTTGAAATTGCGATCATCAGATAATTTGCTTTTGATGGGGATGTGACAATATAGATAAGTTTTTTGTATACTGAAAAGAAAATTTTTTAAAAAAATTTGAAATTTTTTTGTTCCAAGAACAAATCCAAAACTATTGCATATATAAGAAATTATCTAAGTAAAAAATGTACATCTCCCCCGACTACATATGCCCTGAAAATTTCATCCACTTCGCCTGAACAGAAAAAAAATTATCGCAATTTTTCATTTCAAAATCCAAAAAAAGTGGGTTTGGAAATTGAACAACGCTGAGCACAAAACTAAAAAAATCGAAAAGGTACTTCCCTCCTTTTGTATTTAATAGACCTATATATGCATATTTCAAGTTTGAAGTCATTTCGGAAAAAAATCTGGAAGTTGATACGAAGAATGTCAAAAACATGGGTTTTGAAAAATTGAAAATTCTGAAAGAATGATACAGACACAGAAAAAAAACCCGGAAAACAACGTTTTAGAGGGCAAAAAAAAGCTACCATTTGACATTTATGTAGTCAAAATCGGCTGAAAATTCCGAAATTTATGTCCATTTTAGAGGGGCTGAAAATGGGGCTCAGCCTGAGCCCAACATTGGATCTTGCCCTGAAGAAGGTTTTTAAAGCGAGAAATGTACTTTAATTATATTTATCACGATGTAAAAAAGAAGATGCTAAATTTTAGCCAGTCAAATAAAAAACATAATTGAAAGTGTCAAGAAAAGCAAGTACTTCTCTGCAATCGTGGATGAAACTCCAGATGTGGCAAATGGTAAACAATTGACTATCGTATTGAGGTATGTAGCTGGTGATTTAAAAATCGAAGAAAGATTGATTTCTAGGATTTTATAAGACAGATCTACAAATGATCATTCTTTCGCCCTAATCTGTCTGCTGAATGAAGAGTTGGTTTAGAGACCTCATAATATGTAGCCAATGACACGACAGGGAAGCAAATATGTCGGGTGTATATATATAAAGGTATAGCAGCAGATTAATAAAATATCGAACGTGAGTGTGTGTGCTGTTGCATGCATTCTTTAAATCTTGCACTTGCAGGATTTATCGAAACGTATTTCCATGGTTCGCAATGTTTTCAATGCGGTTCAGCAACTTTATTGTTTCATTGAAGCCTCACCGAAACGTCATGAAATATTTATAAAGATAAAAGAAGGAGCTATCGGTAAAAATAATAAAACGAAATCTAGGACAACTTGACTCTCAAGGCATTGAGTGACACTAGATTTAGCAGTCGATATGAAAATCTTCGAGCTGTTCAACTTAGCATCTACAAAAACATTACAGACTCTGCAAGAAGATATTGAACCGAATGACCCAAAGATTGGGAGTGAAGCTCACGGGTTGATGTTGTGTGTAAAAAATGGAATTTGTATTTGGGCTGAATATGATGAAACAAGCATTTTAAGGGACAGACATTCTTTCAAAATACATTCTGAATCACGATATTTCAATTCAAGAAGTTGTTGACGTTGCCAAGCGGATTGAAATAGCTATTGCAGATCTTTGTAATAAAAATAAATTTGACTTGATTTGGTCTCAGGCGAAGATATTTTGTGAGCAACATGGATTTGAAGAACCAGTCACTCCACGTAAGCGCAAAGTTCCACAGAAAATTTGCGAAGGAGATATTCATCCAGCTGTTTCTACACCTCGTGATCTTTGCTTAAAAACAACATACCATCCATTTCTTGACAATATTGTTGAAAACATACAGTCGCCCTTCGACAAAAATCAGTTGATACTGTATTACATGGGCGTCGCCAGCTTCCAAGCAAGGGGGGGGCAGCTTAAATTTTTTAGAGCTTTATATATATATATATATATATATATATATATATATATATATATATATATATATATATATATATATATATATATATATATATATATATATATATACTCTTCCTGCTACGCTTTATAAAAGAAAAAAGAACACATAAAACTAGAAACATTTGTATGAATAATTAAATGATTAATATTTAAAAAAATTATTTTATTAAAACAATAGAATATCAAATACAATATACAATGATGGAAAATTCACAATATAGAGCAGTTGCAAAATTGATATTATTAAAAAAGTAATTTCCTTGGGTTCAACGCAAATTTATCAACTATTGTTTGAATAAAATAATCATAATTGTCAAACACAAATTTTCTGTGTACACTCATCATAGCCAGTCCGTTTAACCTGTCGTCGTCTTCCATAGTACTTCGCAGCCAAGTCTTGATCCTTCGCAGAGTACTGAAAGAGTGTTCTACTGTACTGGTGTATCATCAAAGCCTTTTTCGTCGACGGAAAGAAAGGTTCAGTCTCCTTTAAGACTTGGGAGACAACAAGATCTTTAGTTCTTCACTACTCAGTTTCTTGTCCTTCCAAATTTTGTACCAAAGTTCTAGCTCTTCTTCTTTGCCTTCTAAGTGGTAAAAACTATAAAATGAAGCTGTCTTTTCCTTTAACTCATCGATTGTTATGAGTAGCATGTGGAAAGGATATAGATATGTCAATACATAAGCAGGTGTATTTTCAGTAGAAAACCGTAATTCCAAAGAAGAGGTTATAGAATCTAGATACAGAGTTATTAAGGATCTTCTCCAGAACTCCGTAGGATTTGTTGCTGGATGGTTGCTGCGGTGCTGCTGCCTACCAAAAATCCGTGGTATATTCAGATCAAGTCCCAGTTGCTCGGCGATTTGATTAGCTTCTTTTAACACTTCATCGGTGATTTTTTCTTCATCTTTCCGATGGCTCCTAACCATTTCCACAATATGTTGAATGTGCTGCGAGGTTTTGACGATATCCAAGGTCTTGGATTGGAGAGCATTTACAACTGGCTCTAACATCGCAGAGTACTTCGCGATCACGATCAATATCATAGCCATGATGAATGACGACTTACATGCCGCTGAATGCAACTGAAAGGGCTTTTTTCTTGTGGCGGTATTTCCTTCAAGGGAAATGATTTCTAATGCTAATTTCTAATACAAACTGCTCTTTTAACACTCTGATGCACTTGTGTTGTTCAGACCATCTGGTCTGGCATAGGCTTGGGATGTTTGGCATTAATTTTCTTCTCAAGACCGACTCGCGAAAAACGTAATAATGTCCTTTATAGTTCCCACAGTATTGCGGATTTCTGGTATTGTGTTCAAATCATTTACTACTGGATTTTGTTTGTGTGAAGAGCAATGAAGAACAATGCTTTTTTATACTTTTTCCGCAATATTGCTTGGACGCCTCCTTCTTTGCCAGACATCGTAGAACAGCCATCGAAACCCAAGCCCACGCATTTCTCGGGATCCAGTTCTTCGGTTGTGACAAAATCGTCAATGGCTTTCGCAATGGTTTTTGCGTCAAGCGCTTTCAGTTCTATAAAGCCAATAAATTCCTCTTTGACTTCATCGGACTCTTTGTCGAAATAGCGCAACACTATGGATAATTGTTCCTTTCCAGAAATATCAGCGGTTTCATCTGCTAGTAAGCTATACGCGCACGCTTCCTTTACCTTATTAACGATGCTTTCCTTTATAGTAGTACCAGTACCGTGGCTCAAACGGTAGAGCGACGGAGTCGCATGGCAAGGTCGCGGGTTCGAATCCTAGTTCGGATCCTAGGTAGAAATTACCTAGAAAGTTCCCCTCCTTGAATAGGGCTATGCCCGTGAGGTGTGAAATTTTAATAATAAAAAAAAAAAAAAACATTGAGAAATGATCTCATTCTGAATCTGAACTGATTGGTATATGGCATTTTTCTTCCCCTTTTCAAAATGGTTTTTCAATGACTGATCTCCGGCATCTATTCGTAAGCGACGCAAATCTTGCAACACTCCCTCATCATGATGCTTACCCCGAAGCGGTAAATCGCTCGTACCAGAAAATGTCAAACATGAAATATTGAGGATAATCATTTGATAATATTTTGATCCTTCGCAAAGTACTGAAAGAGTGTTCTACTGTACTGGTGGTGCATGGCTGGGCGAGTAGTATCATCAAAGCCTTTTTAGTCGACGGAAAGAAAGGTTCAGTCTCCTTTAAGACTTGAGAGACAAAAAGATGCATTTTCAGTAGAAACCCGTGGGATTTCTTGCTGGATAGTTGCTGTGGTGCAGCTGCCTACCAAAAATCCGTGGTATATTCAGATCAAGTCCTAGTTGCTCGGCGATTTGATTAGCTTCTTTTAACAGACTTCATCGGTGATTTTTTCTTCATCTTTCCGATGGCTCCTAACCATTTCCACAATATTTTCTTATAATGCTGGTTAATTTGGATGTCTACCGGCACGTCCTGTAGGAACAATCTTGCAGCTTCAACAGCAGTTTTATGCCACTCTGTGTTTGTATATCCCTTACAAACCGCATGAACATCTTTATATTTAGTGAAAGGTCTTATTGTTAAAGAGCCTAGGAACCCCTCTGACCGAACTTTTATTTGGTGGAAATAAAATAAAAAACTTGCAAAATGCTCCCTTTAGGCGCCTGGAGTATATCAGCTAAGGTGAATATGTCTCCAACCATTCATAATTGAATTTCCTCTTTAAGTGGGTAGCATCTTCCAAAAAATTATAGGTCTTAGTAACTGTAACTGTTTCTTTTTCTCAGTCAAAATCATAGATGAATGTCCAACGTATCTACCAATGTCATTTTCGTGACTGTCATCTACTGAAACGCCAGCTCCGAAATCTGGACCCATATCTTGACTCGTCGAGGTGCTGGGCCTGGGTGTGGGTTCTTCATCATGCGAAATATGCGAAGTAGGAGGGATTGCCTCTTGTGTAGTCTTAGTTGACTTATTGGTATCTTCTTCGTTTTCACCGCTACCATTTCCAATTTTATCTGAGTTCTTCCTTTTCAAATTTACTGCAAACAATATATATATATATATATATATATATATATATATATATATATATATATATATATATATATATATATATATATATATATATATATATATATATATATATATATATATATATATATATATATATATATATATATAGTTCTACTACTGTAAATCTCTGCCACATATGGTCATAGGCTAATAATTTTACTAACATTCAAAGATGTTAACAGAAAAAAATTAAAAGTATAGCAAACTATGTTGAAAACCACTAATTTCTGTGTTGTAATGAAAAATAGTTTTTTAAAATGAAGCTAACCTCATATGGACAAGTAACATCATGTGTTACAAAATTCCTACTTTTAAGAAGTAAATACACAAAATTTTATTAATATTTAAAGTAAAACGTACATACCAAGGAATCTCCTAATATCCATGATCTGATGAAATTGAACTATAACTTTACACTGAGGCGGTGTTGAATTATAGAGTGGTGTCACGGAGTGATAATTTCAATGCTACTTTGAACCTTAAACACTTAATAAAGAATTGAGAATCCGACTGAACACAAAATCTAGAATTTATATATACATATCAACTTTAAAAAAAGCATAGATAGAATAACAACACAGTTCTTATATACAAATTAAAAGAGCATATAAAATGAGTGAGAAGACCTCGTATCGGCAAGAGAAATGTGAGAAAATGACGATTGCAACTAGCCTTCGCCATATACTCGTATATATATATATATATATATATATATATATATATATATATATATATATATATATATATATATATATATATATATATATATATATATATATATATATATATATATATATATATATATATATATATATATATATATATATATATATATATATATATATCGTAAAACGTACCTAACGGCCACCCGTATTGGATAAAAAAAATTCGCAGGTAGACTCTATAAGAGTAAACACTTTTAGGGGGCACACACAGCTGACGACGCCCATGCATACACACACACATTTCACCGCACAGCAATCGTCCTTGCCACTTCCTTTCATCTTTGTTTCCGACACAACAAGCAGATCAAATTTATCCATTCTAAGTACATTCTTCACCTCCTCCTCTTCTCCTCACCATATATTCCAATAACATTCCATGTTCCCATTGGTTTCATCCAGTTTCGCCGATAGATACATACTAGGTCGTTAACTACGATCACTACCAGATTCGAGGCATGCATGAGCACTCCTAGAGCATAAATGTAGATGGACCCCAACCCAACCACCATTTTCCTCTTAGTATCCTCTTAAGACACACAGAACGTACGCTGGAGATATTCTTTCTCTTCTACACACTGGATATCTCTTTAAGTTACCTCTTACGACAAGCAGAAAATGCGTTGCGGAAATTTTTTTTCCCTTCCATACAGGGATAGTTCTCTCAGTCGCCTCTTATAAAACACGCAGAGAATTCGTTGTGGAAATTCTTTCTCCCCCACATAGGAATATATATATATATATATATATATATATATATATATATATGTTCATATATATATATATATATATATATAAATTGTTTTTACAATATATATATATATATATATATATATATATATATATATATATATATATATATATATATATATATATATATATATATATATATATATATATATATATATATATATTTATATATATATATATATATATATATATATATATATATATACCATATATATATATATATATATATATATAGATACTGCCATACCTCATGTATATATATATATATATATATATATATATATATATATATATATATATACATGGGCGTAGGCAGGGGGGTGCAGGGGGGGCACTTGCCCCCCCCTAAATCTTGGCGAAATAAAAATTATGAACCTTATATGTTTGCCAGACGACGTTTTTAAGGGTTTAGTAGTAGAAAAACTGAAAAAATACATCAATCGATAGATAATGAAGTAGTAATTACTAATTAATAACGTATTATATTATTTTTTTCTAAAGTTTTAATGTGTTTTCGTTTTCATATTGGGTTAAAGTCAACTAGTTTGTGCTTTTATACAGCTGGATTCTTCTGACATTATTCTCCGCTAGAACTTTCAGTATGTCAGTAGTAGGAGATCCATTTTGGACGTAAATGACCGTGACCTTTTTTGACCTTTTCTGACCGCGACCTTTTTCCAGGCTCAATTTTTTGCAACCTTGACCTTTTGGGCCTTTACCTTTTAGGCCTTGACCTTTTTCGGCAACCTTTATTCTTCCATAGGTCATTTTGGCCCTGGCGGTATTTAGCAACCCCAATTTTTCGGCAACCCTGATTTTTAGACCTTGATTTTGGCAACCCTTCGAAGAAGGGTTATATATAAGCTGTTGCAGCACAGCAACGCCATTGCCTTTGTCTGCCTTGCCTGTTTGCTTATTACTCATTACAGTATTTTGGCATTATTTTAGCGCAACTAATTTTCGCAACTAATTTTCGCAACCCAATTTTGATACAAGTTGCTATTAAACTCAGTTGCGTCAGCAACCGTTGTACGTATTACTCCCCTAATTTTTTCGACCGTGGGTCAATTTTGCCCACGGTAATTTTTATCTCCAGGTGACTAGGGGCTTAGCCGTTTTTGATGTCTTAACGTTGTTTGACCGTGATATTTCGGCCTTGACCTTGCACCAGATACCATGGGTCATTTTGCCCACGCCAATTTTTTGCCCACTCGTGGCCCACCCGTCACTCGTTCCTAACTTGTACGCATGTATGGACCTACCCCAACTTGAACACCTACACACGTGCGGCACTCCATAGCCCACACACACACACACACACACACACACACACACACACACACACTTACACTTATACACACATTCACTATGACACTTATACACACATTCACTATGACACTTACATTTACCCGTAGACACTTACAAACACACTGCCAACCCTTTGGCGTTCCATGTGTCAATTTTGGCCCCGGTAATTTTTGTCCTTCCTTTAGGGACTTAGCCCTTTTTGATGTCTTGACCTTTTTTGACCATGATATTTCGGCCTTAACCTTGCCATATACCATGGGTCAATTTTGACCCACGCTAACTTGATGGCTTTGATGGTTCCCAATCACCGTAAGAAGTACCTAGGGATGTTCTATTAGTGTTCTATGAGTATTAGATGAGTGCCAGGTGAGTGCCAAGTGAGTGCCAATGAGTGCCAATGAGTGCCAAGTGAGTGCCAATGAGTGCCAAGTGAGTGCCACATAGTGCCAAGTGAGTGCCACATAGTGCCAACTGAGTGCCACTTTTTCAAGCCTTTTCTAGCCTCCCCTGAGCCTAGAATAGCCCTAATATGGGTGTCTACCCCTAGGTAATAAGGTATGAGGAACCGAATGGTGTACATTACAATCTGCTAGAATGTTTCCTACTACGAGTTAGTATTTTTATAACACTTATAGCATGACAGAATATATATCTAAAGAGTTACACAGTTGAGACAGTGTCCGCAAACGTTTCCGAGTCCGAGTCCGCGTCCGCAGGTGAACACCGTCGCGAAACCGCCCGCCGCGTGCGCCCGCAGGCGCAATATTTCCCGCCCGCCGCGTGCGCCCGCAGGCGCAATATTTCCGCGTAACCGCCGCCGCGTGCGCCCGCAGGCGCCATACCCCCGCGTACCCGCCGCCGCGTGCGTCCGCAGACGCAATATTACCGCGCGAACGAAAAATATGATATCAATGTAAACTATTCAAAGAAATTCTTTTCAAATATACTATGAGTCATTCATTTTTACTACAATTGTACGAAATTTTATTAAAAACATATACTTTACATACCTTAAAGCAGTAAATCAGTAAATCAATAGAGGTGTTATTACCTAACACCTAAGGGAATAGTATGCTTTTGTTTTACTGCTTTACTGCAAGCACAACTCTCTCTTACTGCTTTAACTCACTGCTTTACTGCTTTAACTATCTGTTTTTGTTTTAACTCTCGGCTTTACTGCTTTAACTCACTTATACATTACATACATTAAAGCAGTAAATCAGTAAATCAATAGAGGTGTTACCTAACACCTAGGGGATTAGTATGCTTTTGTTTTACTGCTTTACTGCTTTAACTTTCTGCTTTACTGCTTTAACTTTCTGCTTTACTGTTTTAACTCATATATTTATTAACATTATGTTTTCTTTTATATTTTTTATTTTTGTTTTATTACTTTTTATTTATTATTTCTATTTTTATTTTTGTTTTAATACTTTTTTATTTTTAATGTAAGAATAAAAACACACAGAGTTTCTGTTATATAAACATTTTATTTTAATAAAATTGTACGAAATTTTATTAAAAACATATATTTTACTGCTTTACAACTTTAATTAAACTCATTATTCATTATCTACTTGACGGGTATGGATGTGGAGAAATTTACGTTCCGAAGTCCGGCTACATGTCTTGTAGCTGGGCCGACAGGCTGTGGTAAAACCTTTCTATTATTAAATATTTTAAAGGAAATGGAGATTTTTGAACAAACCCCTGTAAAAATAATATGGTGTTATAATGTTTACCAGGAAAAATTTAAAGAATATAAAGATGTGATTCAATTTCATGAAGGCATATACGATATTAGATCGTTGGACAATATACATGGACACAAAATTATTGTATTAGATGATTTAATGCACAAATTGAATTTGGAAATAGCAGAAGCGTTCACAGTTTATTCTCACCATCTAAATATCTCTGTGTTTTTCATAACGCAGAATATTTTTCATCAAAGCAAGCATATGCGAAGTGTTTCTTTAAACACACAGTATTTGCTGTTGTTTGGCCAGAGAAGAGACATGAGTCAAATTAATGTATTGGCAACTCAAATGTTTCCCCTTCAAAGGAAAGAGTTCTTAAAAGTATATAAAGAGGTTACTTCGATCCCCCACGGTTATTTGATGTGTGAACTTCACCCAAAAAACACGCACAGAGTGTTGCTCCGTACCAACATTCTTCCCTATGAGATAGAAACTGTATACATACCTGAATAATGAGTGCTCTAGTTGCAAAGTATTTACCTCTTATAAAAAAATTTAAAAAGCTGAAACCTTCTGAAAAACGTAAACTAATTAGTGAGGATGAGAAATTCATCCAGTGTGTATGTGAAGTCTGTTTAAATCTTATAAAGGAAATGTTCCTTTAAACAGGCCTCAGAAGGTAAAGCTACGTCGTTATAGAAACATCATTAAAAAACTCTCCCTCAACATAAAAAATCTGAAAAATAAAAAGAAGTTACTACAGAGAGGAGGAGGGGTATTCCTACCATTACTCTTCTCCGTTATAGCTCCACTGATATCTAGGTGGTTGTCCCCATAATGAAGAAGGTTGCTGTACTTCCATATAATGAGTATGAGAAAATGAAGTATAATAATACAGCATCTGTACAGAATTCAGTTCCTCAGATTCATCATTCACAACCTCAATACGGCCAGTTATTGCCACACCTTGCGCAAAATCCCCAATCACAGTTTCATCATTCACTACCCCCATATACGCAGATATTACAGCCCAATGCATTGACATTACAACCTCTTTCACATCAGCAACAACAGCTGCACCAACAGAATCCTTATATTGTGAACGATTCATTAGCTTTTCAGCAACCTCTACCTCATAGCTTATATGATCCTAAAGTTGAACAGATAACCAAATACGAAAAAGAAGTGTACAGAATATTAAATTCAGACATTAACATCCATGAGAAACGCCTCTTATACCAAGATGCCATACAAAAATTGATAGATCTTAAAGACATGCACCTACATCCATCCCTACGTATCCCGCTAGCCGATAATGTAGATATTCTAATGAAGTAAAACTTGAAGTGAAAAATGAAGATAAATTTAAAAATATCCTGGAGGAGAGCTTACCTATTAGAGTGCGTAAATCAGGAATAGCTTTATATAATATTTTAAAAGACCAATTAACTTTGAATGAAGCAGGGCAGATCGTAATTGATGATGAAATAGTTAAAGGATCAAATATTGTGGATTTGATAGCTGATCTCTCACGTAACTGGAAGAAAGGCCCTGTAAAAGGATGGAATGATATCAAACAAGAACTTCAGACTATTAATTTTCCCAGAAGTTTAATCTTAAATACAACGCGATTAGCAGACTTAGATAATATCCCCGTTACGCCAAGACCTGATTCAAGTCCATCAGGCACTTCTTACGCATCAGATAAATTTAAACGTGTTACCAGAGGACGAACAAGAAAAACACCTTATAATAGGCATAGTTGGATTAAATCGTAATTATGTATTATCACATATTTATTTAGTTGTAATGTTTGTGTATAAATAAATGTTATTTTAAATCTTTTTCTCTTTCTTTTTCCCTTGGCAGGCCTAATATCACATTTTATTATTTATATATATATATATATATATATATATCTTTTGTTATATAATAACATATTTTATATATATATATATATATATATATATATATATATATATATATATATATATATAAGCCGCTTACACGTGTGTCAGTAGACAACATGGAGGCGAAGGAGGTAGTTGATAAGTATTACTTCAACCTGGAGGGAGCCAAATAGTTTTGGGGGTTTCACTAGATTCGCATTAAGATATCCTGATATTGAGAAAAAAGAGCTAAAAAAATATCTAGAGGGGGAAGAGGCATTTACTCTACATAAACCTGTAAGAAAAAAATTTCCTACACGGAAAACCATAGCCCCGCAGGTCGATAGTGTGTGGCAATTAGATTTAACGGAAATGATTAAATATAGTTCTTATAATGAAGGTTTTCAATATATACTTTTTACAATTGACGTATACTCTAGATACTTGTGGTTGAGGCCAATAAAAGATAAAAGATCAGCTACAGTAGCAACTGCAGTACTTGAAATTAGAAAGGACGAACAGAGAACACCTAAATCATTTTGGACAGATTCAGGAATGGAGTTCAAGGGCGAGAGTTTCAGGAGCTGCTCTGGGAGTATGGTATAAGCTATGTACAATACATGTTCCGTAAACAAAGCGCTATATTGAAGGAGTTACAACTGCTATAAAGAGCGCATGCATAAGTATTTTACTAGATGAACCTTTTGAAATATATTCTGATATTACTGGACGATTCTGCTTATTCTTATTAACAGGTCTTACCATAGAAAACTATAAAGACAAAACAGCCTTTAGAGATGAAAAACTAGAGACGATATGATGCATATGGTTGAAAACAAAATAAAAGATAATTCAGGAATTAAGGGAACGGATTATGTAAGAGTATTCACGGACGAGGAAAGATTCAGAAAGGATATGATCCGGTTGGACTTTACGGAAGTTTTTAAAGTCCCAACAATATCCGACCCTTCGGTCTGACAGTTTAAGTTATATTATTCTGGAGGATTTAAATGTGAAAAATAAAAGGCGGATTTATAAAACAGGAAAACAAAAATAGGTTCAATCCTGTACTCACGATATAAAATTGAAAAATATAGCTACGAGAGGTAAAGGAAAAAATAAGCAGTTACTTGTGAAATGAGAGGATATCCTGCCAAGTTTAATACTTATATAAAAGCAATGAAGTTAAGAATCATTAATCAGTTGTCATTATAATCATGGAGAGTGTAGATCACTTTTATATAACTCTGCCTTCTTCAGCCTCCTTGGATTTACATCCTGATAATAAACTCTCGGATTTTACAACTATGTTAATGAATCCTATTCAGCTTGAAAGAGAGGCATACGAAGTAGGGTTATGTGAAATGATATTAAATACGGACATAGAAAATTTACCTCACAATCTATTCTGGATGGGGGTGTACAGAAGTGTAGAATGTGTTGAAACTATATTGCAAGTGGAAGATACTCGTTATCTGAAAAGGACTACAATTGCCAAAAAGATGAATACGACAACATTTGCTACAAAGGAATACTTCTTTGAAGAATTTACTTTGCGGAGGTCATATTTTAAATCGGTGCCTGCTATTTTTAGTCATTTAAACGTTCTCTTTGATATGAGTATTATGTGTAAGGACTTGGTATACAAAACTGAATTGCGTACCTATGAAGATAAAGTAAAAATATCTTTAAGTTCAAAAAGAATGTAAACCTGCGAGACTGGCGACAGTTTTTTCTTCGAACGATCACCATTGGCGCGTAAACATATTCGTAGGAACTGATGCTGAGTGGATATACTTCATGATATCCCTACTATGCTGAAGAGGGGTTATACTATCTGTGGAGAATAACCGATGACTCCACATGAACTAAAAGATGAAGCAGATCGAGTATTCTGCATTATACATGTACCCCATCCGAGATGCTCAATCATCCAGGCATGGCTTATGACTACAAATAATAATGATCATTTTGCTTGTAATACTAAAGCTCCTTTATTAGGAGTAGTATATTTTCCCGAAGAGAGTAAAGTTATAACATTCCCTAATGTTCATTATCTGCCTCTGAATAAGATCAAATTTTGACTCTGTTGCGCGTGCATATAAAAGATGTAGAAGGAAATCCCTTCCCCCTTTACAGATGGAGCCCTGTTATGCAAAAGTTCATATTAGAAAGAAACAGATGCAGTAATGGAATATATAAGAGGTGTAGTCAGTATATTTTCATTCATTAACATACTCTCACAGTGTAAGGATAGTATAAGAAAGACACTCCTGTAATAATAGACGAAGAAAGGGTATTCAGAGATCAAAAAATGCAAGGGGTATTGGGCCTTGGTGGTTTTCGCCAAGCTATGGAGAAGTGCAAGACCTCTACTCAGGAGAGGTGGGGAGTATATAGGTAAAAAAGCTATAAGAACAGGCTTGCATACTATTCAAGATATTGCTGCTGGAAATAACCCTCGTGCAGCACATTAAAAAGACGTATTGCCGATGTTTCAGATGAGATGTTGGATGATGTTAAGCGTAAAATAAGACGTAAAATGTCAGGACAAGGTCGAGGGATCAAGAAGATTGTCATAAAGAAAAAGACTAAGCGGAAAAAAACCTCTAAAGAAAAAATGTATTGATGTATTTGCTATTAAATTACTAACTGATAACTTTTATACGATGTGTGTATATAAGTAAGGTTTTCATGAAAATGTTCATCGGCCAGAGCTCGCACATGCAAGATGCATTTTCTTCATCCTTCTAGTCCTGATTGTTGTAAAGTGAATTTGATCTCTTCTCCATGAACCCTACACAGTAGCGTTAACGAATCCAACTTTATCAGTATTAATCCCCTGCATTCAAATACCAATACAGATGTTCCTCTAGAGTTCAATATTCCAGGCACTTCTGATTAATACTTAGACCCCTCTAATGTGTTTTATATGAAAAAACGAAATTGACAAAACCTGATGGTGAAAATCTTTTCCTTTTTTTTTTTTTTTTTTTCCGGGTGATGACCATATAGTATATACAGAATCAAATTTCCTGTATACATGTTCACCGCAGGTTGAAGTCTATCTTTAACGGAACTTCACTAGGTTTCGACAGCGGCTAATTATCCTTATAGAAGCTATATAGAAAATTTGTTAAATTATTCAGACGACGCTAAACAATCTCATCTCTCAAATCATGTGGTTTTTACAGTTTCAAAGATGAAGCTGCACATATAGAATAAAGCAGCTAAAGTCATAAATATACTTATAACAAATTTGCTTTTGATTAAAGGTGATATCTTCTCTCAGGAAAGACTCATTCTACCATCTTGTAATACTAGAATCATTTAAAAGCATTCCCAGGATTTGCCTCTTAATATATATAAAGATGTAGCCTTACTGCTACAGCTGTATTGTCGCTGAACCTGGGTTTTCAAACTTTGTGGGAGGCTTTATCTCATTTTAGAAAAGGTGAAATATACCAGCAGGCTACTTTGGAAATTGAGAAAGATTTCGTCCTTTGAATACTAAGGCAAAAGTACACCTATTAAGAGGTTGAAACCAGATATTTAAATTCATCAATGGATTATCGGAGTATCAATATCCCAAACATTGTGAACGGAATTTACCACAGAAAGTAATAATAGTGATTGTGGAACATGAAACTCCGGGAATTATAAAAAGTCACCTTATAAATTCACACCTTTCGGACTTAGGGGTATCAGTTTACATGTGAATGGACTACCTCACGGACGTGATTATGAAATGTTATACAACGGCGACCTATCTCTCTGTACGCGGCCTTTTTACGACTTAATAGCCAATACTGTATCATGTAATGATAGCGGAACAGGCTTAAATCTTGAAGAATACGCGAAGAATAGTAATTTATATGCCTATGATCTTACTGCAGACCTTTCAGCTTGTAACGCCTATCATTTAAACATTTTGAGAAAGGGTACCCTAGGACTAAGTCTCTCTTTTGGATCGAGTCTACAATCACCCATCACTGTAGTGGTCTATCTTAAACATCCTCAACTCATTGAAATTGACAGAGTACGCAACGTACTTTTGAATTATTAAAGATGAATGAAGAGGAAATAAAATCGGTGTTTAAAAATGAAACTCGCTTTTTAGGAGTGTTGGCTTTAACGAAATAAACGCTGTAAAGTTGCGAGAAGGATACATTGCTTCGAATCAATTAACATTACCTTCGTCACATCACCTCAAACAGGACATTGGATCTCCGTTTATAGAGCAAAAAATGATTTGTCTGTTCACATATTGATTCTTTGAACTTAAAATGTATAATGAATAATATTTTATTTTTATTTTTTTAAACAGTTAATGGCTGTGCACATTCAGTCTCTCTGTTTCACTCCTTCTGTCCAGTTCTTCTACGCCTATCGTAGTTATGTCATCTGTATGTTTTTTAAAGTTTAAATTGACAGATAGTATAATAAATTTATAGATAAAAGTTTGAGGCAAGTGAGAAATCTGAATGTCAATGATTTTATAGTTTCTGATTATGTAATAAATGCTTTAAAATGAAAAAACGCGATTTTACTTCCCTTAAAACTCGTATATAAAAAAGGGGTTTTTAATAAAATTTCGTACAATTTTATTAAAATAAAATGTTTATATAACAGAAACTCTGTGTGTTTTTATTCTTACATTAAAAATAAAAAAATATTAAAACAAAAATAAAAAGTATTAAAACAAAAATAAAAAGTATTAATAATAAAAAATATAAAAGAAAACATAATGTTAATAAATATATGAGTTAAAACAGTAAAGCAGAAAGTTAAAGCAGTAAAGCA
>JABUQX010108145.1:0-7500 GCA_015478945.1 Trachelipus rathkii | reverse complement strand
TTATTATTATTATTATTATTATTATTATATATTATTATTATTATTATTATTATTATATTAATATATATATATATATATAGTATATAGTGAATATAATTATATATATAATATATATATATATATATATAATAGATATAAAATAAATAGATAAATATATATAATATAAAAATATATACGTTAAAGGTATATAAGATATGTTGATAAGTAGCTAAATATGTTATCTAGTTAATATTATAATCAATATACAAATAAAATATTGGCTGAAGGAATAGTTTAAATAAGCCAATGCCGCCCTTGAGCAACGTTCTTATCTATTATTTATTGTTTTTTTTTTTTTTTTTTTTTTTTATGGGTTGACTGGGCATTCTTAGAGTGGCCAATGAGCTTCTTAATTATTAATTTTATTGGTTGACTGGGGACAGTCTAAATATGACCATGCGGCCTTCTTAAGATTATTCTTATTATTATTGAGGTGACTGGGACATTCTAGAGAGGTTTAATGCAGCTACTTAATTATTATTCTAAGTTAATAATTAAGAAGCTGCATTTGCCACCCCTCTAGAAATGTCCCAGTCAACCATAATAAATAAGAATTAATATTTAAGACAGCCGCAGGTCCTTTTTAGACTTTCCCAGTCAACCAATAAAAAATAATAATTTAAAAACGCATTGGGCCCCTCTAGAATGTCCCAGCAACCATAATAAATAATAAATAAGAATAAATACTTATGAGCCGCATGGGATATAACTAGGACGTCCCAGTCCACCAATAATTAAATTAATAATTGAAGAAGCGCGATGCCCTCTAGAAGGTCGCAGTCAACCCATAAAAATTAAGAATTAAGAATAATTTTTAATAATAAATTAATAATTATTGAATAGTATTTATAAATTAAGATGCCACATGGGCCTACCTAGACGTTCCAGTCAACCAACAATAATAATAATTAAGAATATTAGAAACCCATGCATTGGCCCCTCTGGAATGTCCCAGTCAATCCATATTAATTAAAAAAATTAACAATAATTCCAGAAGCAGCGATGGGCCGGTATCAGACTGCCCAGTCAAACCATAATATTAATAATTGAAGTAATAATTAATATCTTAATTATTAATTGTTACGGGTTGACTGAGACAGTCTAGATAGGCCCATCCGGCTTCTTAAGTATTATTTTAATTATTAATTTTTATTGGTGGACTGGGACAGTCTAGGTTGGCCAATGTGGCTTCTTAATTTTTAATTTTTATTATCATTAAATTAACAATTAATTAATTATTAAAAAATTATTCTTAATTCTTAATATATTTATGGGTTGACTAGGACATTACTAGAGGGGGCCAACGCTTTCTTATTTAATTAATTTTTATTGGTGATTGGGACCATGCTAAAAAAAGGACCATGACGGCTCTAAGTATTATTCTATTAAATTAAAAGTTGAACTGGAGACATTCTAGAGGGCATAAAACAATGTGGCTTCATTAATTATTTATTTTTAATTATTAATTATTATTGGTTGAATTGGGACAGTCTAAATAGGCCAATACGGCTTCTTAATATTATTCTTATTTATTATGGTTGACTGAGACATTCTAGTGGGGCCAATGTGGCTTCTTAATTATTAATTTTTATTGGTTTGAGCGTGGGACAGGTGTCTAAATAGGACCGTGCAGCTTCTTAAGTATAATATTCTAAATATAATTATGGATTGACTGAACATCTAGAGGGCTCAATTGCGGCTTCTATAATTATTATTTTTAATTATTAATTATATTGGTTGACTGGGACCTAGATAGGCCAATACGGCTTCTTAAGGATTATTAACAATTAATTTATTATTTATTAGAAAGGTTGGACTGGGACATTCTAGTAGGGCCAATGCGGTTATTTATTTATTTATTAATAATTTTAATTTTTTTTACTGGGACAGTCTAAAAAAGGACCATGGCGGCTTACTTAGGTTTATATTCTATTTAATTATGAGTTAGACTGAGGACATTCTAGCAGGCGAAGTCAATGCGAGCTTTCTTAATTAGTATTTTTAATAATTATTAATTATTATTAGTTGACTGCGGACAGTCGTTTAAATATTATTAATATTATTCTTAATATTATTCTTATTTATTAGGGGTTGACTGGGACATTCTAGTTCTTATTTATTTCTCAATAATTATTTTAAATTTTATTTTTGGACTGGAAGTCGATAATAGGACCGACGAAGCTCTTAGAATTTTCTTATATATTATGGGGTGAACATGGGACATTCATAGAGGGGTAATAATGCAGAACTTCAAAATAATTATAGGTTAAACATGACAGTCTAGATACGCCCATGCGGCTTCTTGAATAATTATTCTTAATTATTAATTATAATTGGATGACTGGGACATTCTTGAGGGGGACCAATGGCGAGGATTTTTAATAAAATATAAGAGTTTAATTATTAATTATTGTTGGTTGAATGGGACAGTCTAGGTAGGCCCATGTGGCATCTTAGATATAATTTACTATTCAATCCAATTACATTAATTGATTATTAAATTATTCTTAATTTCTAATTTTATGGTTGAATGGGACACTCGTAGATTGGATCTACGTCGGTCTTTCTGTCAGTATATATATATATATAAACTATATATATAATATATATTATACTATATATCTATATATATTAATATATATATCTTATATAGTATATATATAATATTATATATATATAACTATATATATTATATATATTTTATATTATATAATATATATAAATTAGAGTATATATATATATAATATGTATATAAATATAAGATATATATCGCGGGACGTTACGAATCTGAAAAAAAAAATAAAAATAAAAAAAAATTCAAAAAAAAAAAAATTGATTTTTCTAAAAAAAAAAATATCAAAAAAATCCCCAACGCCTTTTATATCTATTTCTCGAAAAATGCATATAAAATTAGAGAAAATGAAACCTATCTTCGTCTAACAAATATCAATAAAAAAGTGAAAAGGAAAATAAGTGTAATTTGTCATATATCATATATATAATATATATATATATAGTTATATATTATAATATTATATAGATATATATATATTAAATAATATGAGATATTATATATATATATTTGTAGTATATAAGATATATGTATAAATAATATATATATATAATATATATTTAAATATATAATATAATATTATATAAAATATATATATAAATAGTAGGTATATATTATAATATATATAAAATATAATATAAAAATAATATTATATTATATAATATATATATTATTGTATAATTAATATTCCCATATATAAGTATTATATATATATATATATATATAATATATATATATATATATAAATAATATATATATATAATATATATATTATATTAAAAAATTATTATTCTTCTCTTTATTTTACAATGTAGTCAAATACACATTTTTATGCATAGGTAGTTTAAAAGTAACTTAAACTGTGATAAATTTAAATTTACTTGATATTACGCAGATGGAGAAATGCACCCTTAAAAAATATGAAAAGAAACAAAAAACAACTTACTTGAGTAAAATCAGTAGATAGGTAACGGCAAGCGGTTAATTGATTGGAAAATTGTTCTTTTCCACAGTTAGATTGAAATACGTTTCTTTCAATCAACAGTTAGTTACTGGGTAAACTTCTCTTCACCTACGTAGGTCTTGATACGAAACCACACAGTTTAAATCACAATTTTATTTGAATAGTTAAAACTTGAAAAGCCATAACATAATTTTGATCATGAAATTAAAGACTTCTTTAACGATATTCACGAAATCAAACAGGCAAAAACGGAGATTCACAAATGGTATTCATGACACGAAGGCAAAAAGGCAAAGACAGATTCACAGACGGTATTCATGACACGAAGGCAAAAAGGCAAAGACCTTGATTTAAGCAAATTTTTTACCGAGTGGAATTTTGTTATTCTTGTTCCTTTCAATTCAAAAGGGAACATATCTCCATATTTAACTCAAAAACAAATGAATAACGCTTTTATCATTAAATCATTAATTACCATTTTGAACATTTGACAAATAATTGAAAGTGAGAGTGTGACTTAATATTTGAGATACTAAAGATTAAATTTTAATATCCTGGGCGGGGGCGATGGCATAAATTACGACGAATTTGTGTCATAATAAAAAAAGAAAAAAAAAATCTTTAATCATTAAATTATCCGAAATAATGATACTAATCATCAGAATCTGAGGATTCTTCTGATTCCGATTCCGAATCGATACCGACATTGAGAAATTTAGATCGCGCCACGACCGCCGCTTTTCTTTTAGGACGAGATTGTTGATTTGTTGTGGAATTATCATTGGTTACGGTTGGGATTACACTAGGACTGGTTGCCTGAGAAGAAGATGGTAAAGGCACCATCGTAGTAGAAGGGGCATCAGTTCCTAACGAGTTATTCCGATTCCCACTATGAGTCAAAGATAATTCCAGAGGGAATAAATGTTTAATAGGATACACATTTATTAGCCTTCCTGGGGTACGGACTTTAACTGAACGAACTTTACCATCATCTCCATATATGAGCGTTTGGATTATGCCCATTTGCCAATATGGGCGCTCCTTTACAGGACTTTTAATAAGTACAACGTCCCCCACCTTTACTTTATTCTTCCATGCGACCTGATACAGATCTCTTCCTACTTCTCTCAGGCTCAAGAGGTATTCGGTATACCATCGAGTTCTAAAGTCCTCGAACATCTCCGAAGATCTCTTGAGGGACTGAATAAGTTCCTCTCTTGAAGGTGAATTGGAAGAAGCAGGATCAGTCAAAATGAGACTTGTATTAGCCAAAGGTTTTAAAAAACAATTTGGTGTTAAAGGTACAATATCGTTGTCCGAAGAGGTGTAAGTTAGAGGTCTCGAGTTGATGGCGTCGGCGATATCCGCCAGGATAGTGATAAAATCGAAATATTCCAAGCTTTTACGCCCTACTGTCTTGTAGAGGCAGTTTTTGACAGTCCGTATTGATCTTTCCCACCTACTTCCCCCATCCAAGGGCTATACAATGGAATTCGGATATGTTGAATTTGATTCCGACGCAGAAACTCGGAACCTGTTTCCGAAACAACGAATTGTTCAAGAGCATCCGCGCTTCTATTAAAGGAACGGGCATTGTCACTATAAAAGAAATTTGGAACTCCAAACTTAGTGACAAAACGCTTGAACGATTGCACAAATGATTTTGCAGACATGTCAGGGATCAAATCTAAATACACACAACGAATGTTGAGACAAGTGTACAACAATATGTACATTTTTTGTGGTTGATTTGAACCTTTGACTTTGACAAAGAAGTGTTTAGTGTAGTCAACACCTACACTAGTGAAAGGACGATAAAAGTTAACTTGAACTTTTGTGAAATTTGTGAACTTCGGATATTGAAAGGAAAAGCTGTTGTACTTTTTGCAGATGACACATTCCGACAGTATTTTTCTTATCGTGTGTCGAGCTGATGTAATCCAATAACCTTTTAAGCGGATACATGTAAGGGTTGCCTGAATGCCAAGGTGTTTACAGGCAACATGCGCATCTTTAATGATGAGAAAGGTCAGATGATGTGATTTACTAAGAACTACAGGATTCACCACCTCAAAACAATAATAATTAGTCCGAGATAAACGGCCCTTACTTCTGATGAGCCCTGAGTCATCTAAAAAGAGGTTGAGACGAGAAACAAAATCAGGTGGTGCTTTAGCAGAAGCAGGGTTCGACTTAACATCATTAAGAAACCGAAGTTCAACAGAAAAGCTTTCCTGCTGCATGACTTTTAACAAGAAAAGTCTAGCTTTTCTGTCACATTCGATTGAGGAAAGAGTTGATACACCGAATTTGAAAAGTAGAGAACATACTCTCAACAATGTTGACAAAGAAGAATATCGTGAAATGTTGATGATAGGAGGAGGTGGGGCCTGTATGACCATAAATGTTGAAGAAGGGTCCATTAATCCTCCCCCCGAACTGCTGAAATTGGGCCAGTAAACCTGATCATGGTTGAGCCAGTTCGGACCAAATTTCCAAAGGTTTAGTTTTTTGACAAACTCTCGATGTGATAATCCTCGAGTTATCAAGTCGGCAGGGTTTTCATCCGTTTTAACGTAGTGAAAAGAGATAGGCAGTAAATTGTCATCTCTCATGGAGGAGACCATGCTCTTGATATCTTGGATTCTATTTTTGACAAAAATTTGTTTTGTTTTGCTACCTCCTCCCGCTACCCATGCTAGGACGATTTGGGAATCCGAGAAGATGTTGACAGCCTTGAATTCAACCTCTGTTAATCCCGTCAATATTTGTGGAAGGCACTTAAGAGCCAAATAGACTGATAACAGCTCGAGACAAGGAAGTGTTTTTCCCCTGAGAGGAGCCACCTTAGATTTTGCCCACAATAGTGACGGGACAGTTTCTGAACCGGTGACGTAGACTGCGAACCCATAACATTGTGAACTTGCGTCACAAAAGATGTTGAGAGTTGAATTTGCTGATGCTTCAAAGCAGAAGCGTTGAAAAGATAAGTTTTTGAGGTCGTCGAGATCAGCACGAAGTTTCTCCCAATCTTCTTTTATATCCTGGTCAATGGAGTCATCCCAACTCATTTCTTTCTCCCATGTCCGCCTCATCAACAGACGTCCCCTTAAGGTTACAGGAAGGAAAAAAGAAAGAGGATCAAAGATTTTGTTTACTTGGGAGAGAAGATCTCGTTTTGATTCGACTGAGGTAAGGTCAAAGTCTGCTAATCTAAGGGTATCATTTTCGGGATGATAAAGATACCCCAAGACTTTTTCCTCATCACAATTATGAGAGGAAAAGCATCTGATCGTCTTTGATTTGAGCTTTTAGATCAGGGTGGTTGGTGTTCCAGGAACACAAGTTGAACCCACCCTCCTTCATCCTTTCTACTGAGGCTGAATAGATGTCTCTCAAAACATCAGGGGATGAATGAGTGTAGATAAAATTATCCACATACAAGTTATTGACAAGAAGCCGAGATACCAGATCGAATGAATATTTGCTTTTAATATGATGTCTTATTACGGCTCCTAAGATAAAAGGGGATACCGCAAGGCCAAAAATGATTGTCGCGTACCTATAAGTAACAAGTCGGCCATCTTCTTCCCAGAAGAAACAAAACTTGTTACGATCGCTTTCAAGTTTAAGATAGATCTGAAGAAAGGCTTTCGAGATGTCAGCGACAACCACATATTTGTTGGTCCTAAAGGAAAGAAGGAGACGAAGTAAAGGAACCAACAAGTCGATGCCTGGGTAACAGGCTTGATTAAGAGAAGGAGCGCCTTTTGTTCTAAGGCTACAATTGAACACAGGCCTGATTTTAGTAGAAACCTGATCAGCCATTTTTATTACAGGCCTGTGGGGAATCCATATGTAACGATCGAACTCCTTCGGATCAACAGAGATGATTTCGATGATACCACATCTCAGTTGTTCCTTA